>CM059213.1:1626427-1628927 GCA_030347435.1 Clarias fuscus
TGGAGGGATAAGAATCCAAACACTAGACAATATACATGGGTTAAGTCTAATAATACAACGATTACTGCAGCAAGACTGGACAGGTTTTATATCCCCAAATCCGAGAGAAACAATCTCTCCAAAGCAGTCATCTCCCCCACTGGGTTTTCTGACCATCACTTGATAAGTATTGAGATAACAATACCAAATACAAAGAGGCAGAGCTCATACTGGCGTTTTAACACAAAACTTTTACAGGATGAGATTTTTTATAGAAATTTTAAAATTTTATGGAACGAATGGAAAGACAGAAAAGGGGATTTTAGTAGTTTGGTTTCTTGGTGGGAGGTGGGAAAAAATCAAATAAAAAACTACTGCAAGATGTACACCGAGCACATATCAGACGCCTTCAAAACCACCATAAAAGAACTTGAAGCAGAAATTATCCAAACAGAAGCTAAAATGGTGAACAAGAACGACATCAGATTGGGCTGTGTCCTGGAGAAAAAAAGAAAAGCTCTGAGCTCCTTCCTCCATGAACAAGCCAAAACAGCTCTGGTCAGACACCGTATCTCCTGCATCAAGGACATGGACGCTCCCAGTGCCTTCTTTTTCAACCTGTCTAGGTCAACAAAACCACAAAACCAGATGGTGTACCTGACACGAGCAGATGGAACTATAACAACTGATCCAAGCGAGATGAGGAGAGCAGCCACAGACTTTTACACCCAGCTCTACAGTGCAGAACCCTGTGACCCATCTTGCAGAGAGGAACTTTTCAGGGAACTACCAAAATTGTCCCTGGAGCAAAGCACTACGCTAGACGCAGAACTCGAGTTGCAGGAACTAACTGACGCTGTGCAGCAGCTCGCAACAGGACGCTCACCAGGAATAGACGGACTGCCGAGCGAATTTTACAAACATTTTTGGAGTATAATAGGAGCTGATTTTTATGATGTTTTTAAATGTGCTTTTAACAGCGGGAAGCTACCAGTGAGCTGCACAAGGGCGGTCCTGTCACTGATCCCAAAAAAAGGAGACTTGGGGCAACTGAAAAACTGGAGACCAGTGTCACTACTATGCAGCGACTACAAAATACTTTCAAAGTGTCTTGCAAACAGATTGAAACAGTGCCTGCACTCAGTA
This sequence comes from Clarias fuscus, assembly GCA_030347435.1. NCBI lineage: Eukaryota > Metazoa > Chordata > Actinopteri > Siluriformes > Clariidae > Clarias > Clarias fuscus. The sequence goes on from CM059213.1 coordinate 1,627,553, forward strand.
GTTCACAACAGCCAGACCTACTGCATACCTCACCGGACCATTACTGACAATCTGTTTTTAATGAGAGACTTAATTGACTTCTGTAAAACTAAACGGATTGAACTGGGTCTTTTATCGATAGATCAAGAAAAGGCCTTTGATAGAGTCGACCATGAATATCTTTTCCGGACTCTTGAATCCTTTGGCGTAGGAAACAACTTTTTATGGTGGATTCAACTTTTATACTCTGAAGCGGTTTTTACACTTAAGATTGGAGGTGGTCTTAGTTGCCCTTTTAAAATGAAACGGGGAATTAGACAGGGGTGCCCACTGTCTGGACAACTTTACAGTCTCGCAATAGAACCACTGCTGCACAAATTAAGAGCTGAGCTACAGGGTTTTCCTGTTTGTGGGTCACAAGAGAGACTTGTGCTGTCAGCATATGCCGACGACGTAACCGTTTTTTATAAAAAATCAAGATGATGTTCAGGCCCTGATTAGGAACCTGAACATCTATGCGAGAGCCTCCTCAGCACGTGTAAACTGGGAAAAGTGTGAGAGTTTTTTAATTGGGCAATGGCAGGAAACAGGACCCCCAATCTTACCAGGTGGTCTCCAATGGGGCAAGATCGGCCTCAAGTATCTTGGGGTGTTTCTAGGGACACAAGACTTACAAAATAAAAACTAGGAGGGTGTAGTGGAAAAAGTGTGTGCCAAGTTGTCTCAATGGACCTGGGTCCTGCCTCAGTTGTCCTACAGGGGGAGAGTACTGGTTGTCAATAATCTGATCGCCTCCATGCTCTGGCACCGCCTCACTGTCCTTGAGCCCCCTGGGACATTAATCAGGGATGTGCAGAGGAAGTTGGTGAACTTTTTCTGGACTGGCCAACACTGGACTCGAGCTTCTGTGCTGTATCTACCTGTACAAGAAGGGGGGCAGGGCTTGATCGACCTGTCCTGTCGTATAAAGACCTTTAGGCTGCAGGCTGCACAGAGGCTATTCTACGGCGAAGGGCTGGCATGAACAGGCGCAGCCAAAGCCCTTCTTCAACTGGTTGAAGGACTGAACTATGATACACATCTGTTCACACTTAACCTCAAAGAAATGGACTTATCAGCTACAACAGAGTTTTATCAGTCAGTATTAAAAGCCTGGATATCAGTAATAAAGACGAGCAGGACTGAAACACAACCTTTCCAAAGGGCAGACGAGGAACCACTTTTTCACAATCCGCTCATAAACACCAGAATGCTGTCATCAACTTTCATTCGGCATCGTTTCCAGAAAGCAGGAATCACCAAGATCAAGGATCTGAGGAATGGAACGGTGTGGAAGACAGCAGATGAACTGTGCTCACAAACTGGATTAAAATCAAGACGTCTAATGGAGAGACTT
>CM059213.1:1633927-1693927 GCA_030347435.1 Clarias fuscus
AGGCGTTTGGTTTAAAAAAATTGTTTGGTTTAAAAAAAAAAAAAAAAACAACTTATTGTTAAAAATGTTAACTGAGGTTCTCATCACCAAGCACAACCAAGTTATTGGGCTCTTGCCTTATCCGCTCAGTGCGTTATGTTCAGTCCAGGGGCGCAAAAGGATTCTCAAAAACAGCTTGAGAAACCTTTTTAAAAAGTTGCTGCATAAGTTATATAAAGTTATATAAAAATTATGCAGTTTAAATTGATTAATGCATGAGCTTTTTTTCTGTTTCTGTTGTAATAACCGTGCAAATACAAACATTTTAATGCCTTGTACATGAGTGTTCATGAAAAAGACGAAAAAGATGAAGAGTTACAGAGAGAAAGCAAATAAGTCCAGAGCAGGTGAAGAGAACAGGTGGAGCTGCCACACAGGACACGACGACTTAAAGGGCTCATGACATACATTTACCATTTTAATGTGTTTTCTGATGTACACTTATATAAAGTAAGTTACAGTTTTTTGTGCACCAGAATTACACAGTTTTTTTTTTTTTTATAGTGCACTGACCTCTTATTTGTCATAAAATCTAGTAAAATCGAATTCATCTTGTCATGACCACTTTAAACAATATTTAAAAAATAAATAAAAAATTTGGGATTGATGATTTAAGGTATATATTTCGTGAAATATCTGGTTCATTTACTCAGCCATGAAGATGAGGAGGACAATGAAGCAATGATAGAAAATGAGTTCAGAGCAGGTGAAGAAAACAGGAAGGTAAAGGCCAGACAGGATTTTATGACGTACACAGTATTAAGAAACATGCAGAATAAGTTATTGTAGCCTTAAGAAACAGAAAGTTTGTGAAACATCTATTTTGCTTGATGTGGAAAAAGGTTGTCTATGCTGCCGAGTGTGTTCTCTGAACTGAGCGGAAAATCCACAGAATCCACACAATCCACAGACATCATAAAAAAAGGAAGAAGACATGTGCGAAGTGGTGTAACACGCATGCAACTAAAATATTGTATTTCTTTAAAAAAAAAAAATCCTAGTAACAATAATTAATTTACCAACATCAGTATTTGTTGTGATGATGATTGAGAAGTCATTAGTCTCAGGTTGTGCAGTTTTTAAGGAAATGAGCTAGAGAGTTTTACTGAGCACACCGGCAGAGCCACACACACGGTTCTCCTGAGGACTTTAACTGGTGAACCTGCTTCATTCAGGACGTGCACAACTTCACAGCTTCTATTTGATTTTTGTGGTAAGAGTGGTGGTTCATCTTGTGGTGGAACACTGATCGGCTGGCGTCACGTGGTCCGGAGGAAACACGTGATAGTCTTCGGCCCTCCCGGCTGAGTGGTAGTAGTAGCCTTAATGTGGGAGCCCCCTAGTGACGGGGAGGAACTGGACACGACTAAATTGGGGAGAAGATCGGGGAAAAATCCAAAAATAAAAAAAATAATAAAAAAAAAAATAAAAAAAAAATAAAAAAAGAAATTGATTTGTACTGACGTAATAATAAAGTCCTTACGTTAAAAACGACTCCATGTGAAAGTTTGTACTAAAACACAGGGCACCTAAGACTTTCACTCTGTACTGATTTATGAATGTGATCGGTCACTTTACATCTCAGTTCCCCCTCGTGTCTGTGTTTCCTTCTGGCTCTCCCTTTTAGTCATGATGTCATAGTTACAGTAGTCCTGCCGGAATCCCTGCCTGCACTCTTCACCATACTGCACCGAACTGCTATCTCTTTACATTTTCTCAGAAATGGCAAAATAACTAATACACATGTCTGAGGTGATGCTTACAAGCTGCAGTCTTTCCTTCCTGTACGGAGCCGAGCCGAGCCGAGCCGAGCCGAGCCGAGCCGAGCAGAGCCGAGCAGAGCCGAGCTTCCTGTTGAGGCATCTGATGGTCGAATGAAATTCCTCAGTCCGCACATCTATACATTACCTTTAAAAGACCTGATCTGTTTCTGATGTACTTTCTTTAACCTCCCCAACAATAAATAAATAAATAAATAAATAAATAAATAAATAACTTTTCGTTACTTTTCGTCAGTAACCCAGTGAACCAATGTAAGACAGTTTCTACGGATAGCACTCTGGATAAGGGCAAAATCTTTCAAATGCCTAAATGTAGATGTTTAAGATAGAATGTGCTTTAGATGTCATCATTAGGTTATGGATCTATCCCAGAGGTGATGAAGTAGTCTGTGTTCTATGTACAAAAAAACCCACAAACCACAACCACAAGTGGGTGAAATGATGATTTTTTTTGAGCTTCTGCTTTTGGCAGTACTCCTTCAGCAGTCACTCCTGTGAACACATCGCACGGTAAGGAGCTCTCTTTAAATTATGCAGCTGAATAAATTATAGCAAAATGATATAATTCAATAAGTAAATCTCTGATTTCTTTCTATGCCTATTAATGTGATTTATATGGAACCAGGCTAACACATAGACTAATTCATTTCTTGGTCTGTGGTTTGGTTGGTTCGGTTATAGCTGATAACTGGGAGTTGATAAAGCTCACCAACACTCTCATTCCGTTAGCTCTTGAGAAATCAAAATGTATAGTTTAACACTTGTGTGGTGTTTATATTTCTGTTACCGAGCCAGTGATTAGGGTCTGGTGAACCCGCTGCATTTTGTAGTTTTTAATTCAACATAATCAAATAATTTTATGTTAAAATACTCAACAGATGTTTACTTCATCCTGATTGCAGGCAATATACACAGGATATATGGATAATATTTGCCCTTTACCTTTGTGAGATCACATTTATGAATTAAAGCGCTACTCGTTTTCTTTTCTTTTGTAATAGAATGTAATAAAAAAAAGATCAAAGATCGATATGAGTGAAAAAAAAAAAATCAACAGATTTACAAATTAAGCAACTATTGATTTTGATTTATATGAACTTTAATAGAAGTTTAACCCTTTCACAACATTTTACACAACACAAGCTGAACCACACACACTTACAGCAGCCCCAGACAGGAGGAGGACAGTGTGAAGGTGCATTAACCCCAACATCCTCTATGTAATCTAAATGGGCGTACAGGATGTGGTCATTGAAAGGGTTTTCTGATATAGAAATGAGGAAATGAGCCAAGGCCAATGAGTCTGAGATCAAAAAAAATAATGAATTGTATAATTTTTCTTTTGATAAAACATGAAAATGGGTCCCACAGACCTGAACACCACACAAGGGTTAAATAATACTTGCAGATTTTTAATTGTGGAATATCTTTAAGTGCATGTTTAGTGTTTCAGTTATACATTTCCTCAACAAATATTCACTTAAATCAACTACAGCCTGATTTCAGTGAGGGCCACACCAGCATGTTTAACACATCGTTTTCATGTCATTTTTCTTACATACAAACAAGTTCTGTTTTTTTTTTTTTGTACAAAATAGAAATCTGTCATACAATACAGCACTAACAGCAGGAATGCAACACCTTCCTTTCAAGATAGTGAAAAATCAGTTTACCTATCTTGGTATTACAATTACAAGGAAACATAAACACCTTTTTAACGGAAAATTTTATTAGGTTGTTGAACCAAACAAAAAAGGACTCGGGGCAGTGGACGCCACTGTCCATGTCCCTGGTGGGCCGAATTAATGCCATTAAAATGAGTATTCTTCCGAAATTTTTATATCTGTTTCAGTCTGTACCCGTTTTTATTCCCAAATCTTACTTTGTTGCTTTAGATTCAATTATATCATCTTACATTTGGAAAAGTAAACATCCTCGATTGAACAAGTCCCTCCTTCAAAGATCTAAAAGAGACGGTGCCATGGCTTTACCTAATTTTCGTTTTTACTACTGGGCAGCAAACATTCGATGTGTCATCTTTTGGGCATATTTTCATAACCAACCTAATCGCCCTGTCTGGGTGGAAATGGAACTAAACTCTGACAAAGACCTCTCTGTCTCTGCACTCCTTGGATCTGCACTCCCCATCCCCTCAATTAAATCAATCAATAATTCAGTTATTAGGCATACAGTACCTTGAGAATATGGGCTCAGTTCAGAAAGCACAGCGGTCTTCTGGGCTTCTCTCTCTCCAGTCTTATCGTCTCTAACCATCTCTTCCAACCTTCTTGACATGATTCAGTGTTTCAGGAATGGTACAGTAAGGGCATTAAGTTTTGCAAAGATCTGTTTGTCGATCACAGGTTTGCGTCATTCGAACAGCTTTCTGAGAGGTTTAACTTACCTAATTCTCATTTTTTCAGATATCTGCAAGGTAAGACACTTCATTAGCTCATCAATACCAAATTTCCCTGAAGCTCCTGATGCAAATATTATAGATAATCTCCTCTGTTTGTCCCCACTGCGTAAAGGCCTAGTATCCACTATTTATGGTGGACTGATGGGTTTGAGTCACACCTCTTTGAGTAAAATCAAAACTGCTTGGGAGAAAGACCTCAATTTGACACTGTCAGACGACACTTGGAATTCAATTCTCAAGCTTGTCAACTCAACCTCTTTATGCGCCGTCACTCTTTATTACAGTTTAAGGTTGTACACAGGGCTCATTTCTCCAAACTCAAGCTTTCCCGTTTCTACCCAGACGTCGATCCTTGTTGTGATAAATGTAAAAGCGGAGAGGCGTCTCTTATTCATATGTACTGGACATGCCCGAATTTGGAAATATTCTGGAGGGACGTCTTTAAAACCTTGTGTTACATATTGAAGTGCAATCTTGAACCAGACCCTCTGATTGCTCTTTTTGGTATCACTGGAGAGGAAGATAAGCGTCTAATTCCAGCTAAACAGCGTTTGTTGTCTTTTGCGACACTACTGGCCAGACGTTCTCTTTTATTCAAGTGGAAGGATGCCACCTCACCCACTCACGCTCAGTGGCTCAGAGATATTATGTCCTGTTTATCCCTGGAGAAGATTCACTACTCAATCCGCCATTCGGACTTGAAATTTCAACAGGTGTGGGGGGCCCTTCCTTCGCTTTTGTCATATACGTTTATAGTTTGATTCCTTTCCTATTTAATATTTATTTATTTAGTCTTTTTTGCACGCAGAACCTAAAACCTAAAACGTCCAGCTCATTTATTATTATTATTTTTTTTTTCATCGCTCTCTCCTTTTTTTAAATATGCCTGGCGTCTAACCTTTCCCATACATGTATAGCTGGCTTGGAGTCAGGGAGGGGTGGGGTGGGGCGGGTGGTATAGGGTTTTATTAGGGGGCTATAAAACGTGTATTGGAACGTTGCATGTTTACCCTGTTATATCCCTGTTTAAAATCAATAGAAATATTGTTGGAGAAAAAGAAATCTGTCATACAAGGGCGTAGGCCGATAAAAGTAAAAGTAGTGGACTCCAAAAAATGATTTGGCCTCGTGCAGCTTTTGAAAATATTATTCCTATTCTACCATTATTTACAGTTATTTAATTTTGTATGAGTTATTTTGAATTATTTTACTTGAGTAGAAATTTTACCCCTGAGGAGGTCATCTTTATGTGATGTGTGTGTGTGTGTGTGTGTGTGTGTGTGTGTGTGTGTGTGTGTGTTTTTCATTTCAGATGATTGGTCAGATAAAGAAGCCTCTATCATCTTTGTTATTCCCTGATTTGAAAGTAAATATTTCAGCCTTTAACAGAAGCCACGTGTGCGCAGCAGTGTTTCACAGCTTTAGAGGAAAACTGATTATTAATTATGTCTTCCAGAATAAAGGTGAGTGTGTGTTTGGGACCTGTTGGTGTTCATGTGTAGCGCTGCTCATCTCCACCACAATGTGACCTCGAGTCAAGTCAAGTCGAGTCAAGTCAAGCAGGCTTTTATTGTCATTTCAGCCATATACAGTATATATATATATATACACTTCAGTACACACTGAAAACAAAACCGCTCTCCTCCAGGACAAAAGTGCAACATACATGTAACATGAATTAACAGAAACTAACTAGTTCACCTAATTACCTGACTGTCTAAGACAAGCACTATATAGAAGACAACATAAAGTGCACGTGTAAATGTGCAGACCGGAGCAGTAACACTGTATATTATATTATATTACGCTGTAATAGTTGATTGAGGTGCAAGTTAATGGCATGATGGATAAAAAAACAGCAAACATTTCTTGTAGCAGCAGCAGAGGTGAGAGCAGCTAATAATATATATATATAAAAAAAAAAAATTTCAGGTTGGAGTTGAAATTTGATGCTTGTCGATCAGTGTGTACGCATGTGTGTGTGTGTGTTAATCAGTCCAGTCGCATTTTATAGAGGTGAATGTTGATCCTTTGATCTTTCTGTCTTTCTATTCTACCTTCCTTTCTTAGATCATATACACTGTGTATGGTTGTGTATGTGAGAAATAAAATAATTTAAATTTGAATGATGAATATGATATTCCTTCTCTTCATATATAGTGATGATGAATATGAAGAACATCAGCATGGAAACATTCGGACCTCAGACTCGGGTAAGTTTTATACTACAGTGTTGGATAGACTTTAGCAGAGTGTTATTAAAGTTAAACTCTGTATACTGAACTGATATTGAGCTGAACGTTAATTACTAACAGATCGGTGCTGTACAGGATGCTGTGGTCTGGAACATGAGAGAATTGTAGTTTCTTTTTCCTCATTTAAAAATGTTTCAGTCGTCTCTCTAAAATAATAATGAAGTTCATGTGTCCAAATGTGTAAAATATAATTCAATGTAAATGAGAGTGTGTTTATATCAGTTGGGAAAGACCCTGCTGGTTAAAGGTTGTGTCACTAAATAAGCTTTTGTCCTGTTTTGAATGTTTCCCGTGTTCTGGTTTTCTATTATACAGATGAAGAAGTGTTTACCATCTTTTGAACCTGCGTCTGACCGGAGAATTGACATTTCTGCGTTTGATGGAAGCTCTGTATTTGCTCCAGTTATTTACAAAAAGCACAGGAACGCTGATTATCAACTGTTCCCGCGAGAATGACGGTATGTTTTAGGGATGGGAGACATGATGCTCCTGACTGTCCAATACATTTATGTATAATGAATGTAGTTCCTGACTGCTTAATGCCACGGTTTTATCATTACACCATGCTTTATTCTTTCAAAGCTAGGCAAAGGTAGAACATTTGCATAAAACTACAGAATACAGATTCTATTCTGCATAAGGGTCAGTAAAATACCTGGAGAACATCATCTGCAAAAAGCACCGATGCAATCCTTAGCCGCCAAACTGGGTACCGTCTCGTCCAGGGCTGCTCTTTGATATCCTGTCCATGAAAATCACAAACAGGATTAATAACAGAGCTCAGGCCTGGCAGAGGCCCACACACACTGGAAACCCGAACACAGCTCTCACTTACGGCGTAAGAGGATCTGATGGCCCTGACCGGTGACCTCCTCACCCCGGAGGAGATCCCTCATAAAATCCAGGGGGACACAATCATACGCCATTTCCAAATCAAATTTAATGCAATATTAATTCTTTTCATTAAACAGTTTAAATGTAACCGTAAACATTTTAAAGGTAAAATATTATCATTTTAATGAGCAAACTTTTCTGGGATCAGTAATCATTTTTAACAGTGTACAAATGACCAAAGGTGGCAGTAAACCTGAATGATAAATACAATATTCCTTCTCTTTGTATATAGTGATGATGGATAAGAAGAACCTCAGCAGTGAAACTAATGAAGCTCAGGTAAGATTTATACTACAATCTAACTGTCATGATCCCACGTAGTCCTGGCTGTAATTAACACCAAAGGGCTTCAAGAAGTGAGGCATAGATACAGAGGGATGTTTTAACCAATAAATAGTCTTTTTAATAACATAATAAAACAAGATATGAACGGAATAAACAAATCAAACATATAACACATTCCACGTAAAACATACCTACACAGAAAACACGCACAGGCTCTCACACACCACACACACACGCGCGCTCCCACTAGCGAACCGGACACACTCTCGCTTCTAACAGCGAACCAGCCATCAACCAGCTCCTGTGAGCGAATCATACACACTCTCGCTTCTAACAGTGAACCATCCATACCCTGGCTCCTAGGAGCGCACCACACATCCCACACCAAGCCTGCTCACCAACCATCCAAACTCAACCAAAAGACCACACAAACATGAATCGAATCGAATCGAATCGAATCGAATCAAATCAAATCAAATCAAACTAAACATAATGCCCTTGACGTTTTTAATGCTCGACTCAGTTTCCCAGAACAGCCAGCTATTTATAACCCCTTTAATGAGCCACCTCGGTTCAGGTGAGCTCAATCACCTGACCGAGGTGCCTTCTGGGAAAGTGAGTGTACACACAATAGTACAAAAAACTAAAAAAACACACATGACCACAGTGCCCCCTTGGGGCAGTCCCTTACACTAACACACTTCAGTAGAGTGTACATGCTAATGAATCTGCTCACTAAAGTCAATTTCTGAATACAACTAAACAGATATTGAGCTGAACATCAACTAGCAACAGATGAGTGCAGGACATAATGAGATACTGTATTCTAGAGCATGAGAGAATCTCTTTAGATCAGACTATCAGCATACATGTAGAGCCTTGTGGAGGATTTTCTGACCTGGTGCAGATTTTCTGACCTCCAGCTGAACACCTCTAAGATAGACCTTCATAGGACTGGGTCCACACTACCCCACGTCACACCTGAGGGTGCTAATGTCAAGGTGCTGAAGACATGTACAGTAACTATCTAGGGCTACCGCTGGAAACACAGAGCACCTGTACAAAGTCTTAGATGTTTCTCCTGAGCTAAACTGGGCTCTTTTAGTATCTGCATACTACAGATGCTCTACCAATCAATGGTGGCCAGTATTCGTTTCTAATACACTAACAGTATATGGGCTACAGTCAGATCACTTAAACTTCTAGCAATAGAGAAGACAGAACCTCAAATTCAGGGATGCCACTTGACAAGGTGGTCAGGATAGCAGAATCTGTGGGGCTTTAAGTTGGACTCACTTGAACTGGTGCTGGAAAGGAGGAACCTGAACAAAATGCTGTCCACCATGTTCATCACCAGTCACATGGAGCTTTTGCTAAGCAGAAAATCTTGTTCAGTGGCAGACTTCTATCATAGTGTTCTACTGACAGACTTCGGGAATCCTTAGTACAATGGTTTCTATCTTTATTTAGTTTTGACAAAAGTCATCACTCAAGAAACAACCGAGCCTCAGGATCAGGTAAGATTTACACAGAACAGACTTTAATACAGTATAAGTGTAATAAAATGCCGAAAGCGAAAACAACTGAACTGATATTAGGCACAAGTGAAGGTGAGCGGATGGAAATCTCAAAGTGTTTCTTTCCCCATTACAGACGATGCAGTTACTGTCTGAAATAATCTCAGTGTAAAACAATAATATTGTGAAAGTACAATCGTCATACGTGAGATTAAAACTTTAATATGGAGTAAGTGACATTTCAGACACAACGTGACTAAACATTCTCATGTCTTGTCTGTTTTATGCGATCGTGCCACTGAAGAGGAGTTCCTCACACCCCACAGTTACTATCACCGCTCATAACAACAGCAGTGTTTTTGCTCCAGTTTTTTACGACTGCACAGGAGAGGTGACTCTCAACTATTTCAGGTTAGTAAGTAGCCCTACGAGTAGTGTGTGTGTGTGTGTGTCTAAACAAAGGGTGTTCAAGTCAAACTTGGACTTGGAGACTAAACACATTGGAGTGCCACCTGTCACTATATCTGCCCGAAGTGACAGAGCAGTTAGACTGGGCCTTGGCAATAGATCTGATGCATTTTTCATTCCTGTCCTCAGTTGTTGTTTTTTTCAGGACAGAAACACCATTGCTGTCTCCTGTTGTGAATCTTCTATTAAATGCTACTGTTCCAGCTAAATATGTAGCATATAATACTCTGTGTCTTCATTCACAGTGAGGATGGACCCATATGAGAAGACTAAGACTCATGGACACGGCTTTGGACTGAAATTGCCACAAACAGTTTTACACTTGAGGAGAATAAAAAAAAAAAAAAAACACACACACAGACTTCATTTTACATATATAATGTATTTCCCGCTTACACAATTGCACTTTTTGACGTTTAGCACATGGCTGTAGAAGGGAAACGATTTAGGATTGCACTGTAACCTGTTCATTTTGAATCTGGTTCCCCTGAAGTTTTCTTCCTCATGTTACCTCAGGGAGATTTTCCACACCTTTGGTTCCTCTGTCTTGCGCATTAGCAGTGGTCGAAATGTAAAAAAAAAAAAATTTTTTTTTTAATGGGGATGGTGTGGTCAAGTATTTTTTTGGGGCGGGTGGTGGTGGTGATTACAATTAGCCCAACAAAATGATTGCAAAGTATGTCAAACAGTTTTATGAACAAAAAATAAAATTAATTAAATTTAAATTTTTAAAATTATTTTTATGCCATCCCCCCGCACCCCCGAGCCTGCGCTTTAGGGATACATTTAAAGCTCTTAAATTCATATCTGGAATCTGTACATTTCTCTTAAGCTCCTTGGTAACTGTCTTCATTAATAAAAATGTTTTTGCAGAGAGCAGAAAGGAAAAATATCTGTACTTATAGACTGGTCCTTTATTTTCACTAGTACTCTAACAGCTTGTTCATCATACAAATAAACTCATCCGTCTTCCTTGGCTCATGTGAGGCAAGAATGTAAAGTCATTTCTTATTATTTCTTATTTAAATATCAATAATGGCCGTGAAATATCAGTTAAACCTGAATATCTAGCCTATAGCTTTAAGGAAAGAAACCATCATTATATATTTAATTTAAACGAGTCCATTAGAAGATCTGCAGAGAGAACGACCTTCATAACTGTCCTACTCGGGTGTCCCACTTGAAGACTAAGCTCCTGCTGGCTTAAGGTCACTGAGGCACGCAAACCCCCTGACCACAATAAGGTGGCAACAGGAGAAGCAGTGCTTGCTGATGCTGAAGTAGCAGTATTACTATAGTAGCTGTAGCTGTCTCTGATGTACAGTACTAGCAGCAGTATCATTGCTAGTACAGTTAGTACAGGTAGGAGCAGCACGACACTTTTTAAAAGCTCTGAGAAATGGATGTATTGCAGAAGTAACTTTCTCTTTGTGACAATGTGGACAAACACTGACTAAGATGTATTTTTCTATAAATGGATATACAAGGTTTTTGTTGTTGTTGAGAGAAACACCCTGGATCAGATGAAATAACTCTAGTTTATAAGCTCATTTAGAAAAGTTATTTATTATAGTTTATGAACCACTATAATTAGTGTATAAGGTCAAAATAATTTTTGGTCACAGCAACACAACATCCAGCTGAAAACATGTTATTATTAATCAATACGGACTAATCGCATGTAGAGCTTTCATTAACTATAGATTCTCTATTTGGTTGTTAATTTTTGGTTGACAGAGTAAAGAGAGAGAGAGAGAGAGAGAGAGAGAGAGAGAGAGAGAGAGGTTTTAAACTCACTTTATTGTAACAAATTTATGTATTTTATATACAAAAATATACACAGTGTGTGCATACACATACACACACACATTATATATATATATACTATATAGAGAGAGATTTTCTTTATTTTAATAAACTCACTACATATACACATGCACACATACATACACACATACTATATATACATATTAGCACACACTTACACACAAACATGCTCACTTACATACACACTCATACATATACACACACACAGACACACTCATACCTATACACACACACAGACACGCTCATACATGCACCCATACACAATATTTAGATATATATTTTTTTAAGTCTTTTTTTTTCCATTTTTGTTTCAGTCATTCAGTCGTCTTTATATTTTTTTATTTTGTTCAGCTTCTGTCCATTTTCTCTTCCTCCTGAATGTTAGTGGGTTTTTGATCTTTTTTTTCTGCTGCTTTTGCTTTCTTTAGTAGCGTTCTTACTAAATGTCTCCTTTCATGTCCGATATGTGTATCTGATATACTGCTGTGCTCTGTGTTGGATGACTCTTCTCTCTTCCTCCTGGTTTTTTCTGTACTGCTTTTTTTTCTTTTGGTGTCGGTGATGGTGTGCTGGTTTGTGGCAGCTGTACCTCTTCTGGGCAGATTTTAGGGGCGGAGTCGGCGTTGGGGGCGGGGTCACTGTCTGCGGAGGGTACTGTACTCATACTGTATACAGTAGTGTCGGTGTTGTCATCCGCTCCCGGCGCGGTGTGTGTCTCTGTGGTGGCGCTGTGTTCAGGGCCGACCTGTTCGAGTCGCGGCTGCAGTGTGTCGCTGCGGTCCTCTGTGGGCTCCGCCTTCCCGCTCTTCTCCGGCTGGTTGTCCTCACGTCGCTGCATCTCGGCCGTATCGCCGCGCGAGCTCCCCGGCTGGCTGTCCTCGCGCCGCTGCCGCTGTTTCCCCGTCGTATCACCGCGCGAGCTCCCCGGCTGCACGGCTCCGTGCGGACAGCTCAGCCTCTTGTGTCCCACGTCCCCGCACTCAAAGCACCTGAGCGGCTCCGTGGTGGCGAAGACGGTGTAGCCGCTGTCCCCCTCTTTACATTTAAAGTTGACGTTTAATGTTTGATCTTCATTGTTTAAAATCATAAGCACTTGCCTGCGGAAGGACAGGATGTGCCGCATTTTGGAGCTCTTACACCCGAGCGGGATCGCTCTCATGGGGCCGACGAACTTCCCGAAACGGGCAGCTCCTTCAATATCGCCTCGTCCTTTATGAACGGAGGCACGTTAGATATGAGCACCCGCGTCGCGGGGGCAGACAGAGGGGTGACATTAACCGCGGCTCCTCTCGCACAGATTCCGCTCCGCGTCAGCGCGCTCGCGAGGTCGACCCTGTTCACCAACACCACCACGGCCTTGTTCATCCGGGAGGCAGAGTAGATGTTCTCACACCCGATCCTCTCCCCCACAGCAACCAGAACGTCCTCAATCGGCACGCCGTCTTCGGGGACGCACCTGACGCCATGCCGGAGAGACAAAGTCTCTGTACCGGCCTCAGAGGCCATGGTGCCCCGCCCGCTCTCTCTCTCACTGTAAACTTTATATTTTTAAAGTGAAAACCATTCACTGACTACGGAAATATAAATAAATAAACAGTCTTCCGAAAAACTTGGCAGGACGCCAAACACTCTTTCACGCGCTCCCTCACACCCATCGCATGCGCAGAGAGAGAGAGAGAGAGAGAGAGAGAGAGAGAGAACCGGAGAGAGAAAGATAGAGAGAGCCGTGGAGAGAGATTAATATACTGTGTGTATATACGTTTTTTTCCTCTCCATTCATTTTTTTTTCGTTCACAAGACTCACTTTATCCTCGACTAAATGCCCATACTCTTTTATTTTATGTACATTTATTTATGGTTATTCTTTCTGTACTGTTTTTCTTTTACTATCTACTTTTGGTATTTTCTTGTGCCTTGTCTCTAAGCTTTGGCAATACGAATGTTAACATTTGTCATGCCAATAAAGCAACTTTGACTCTTGAACCTTGATATATACACACATATATACATGCACACATGCACATATTGCATATATTAAATAGAAAAATAGCTTCTATCACTGTTTTTGAGTCACGGATCGGATCATTTTTCGGATCAGCAAAAAAAAAAGCCAGCAGCCTTTCGTTTTAACAAAAATAACCTATGGAACCTATGGTTTAAACAAAAATAAAATTAAGAAATAATCAGCCAAATAAATACAACTAATACTCAGTTGTTAAAGTGCAGCATGTAAAAAAAGAGACACCTGAAAATATTATAATGAGATTTTTTTTTTTTTTAAAGACGAGGATGTCACACACACACATCTATAGAAAGAGGTTGACTTTCTCCTCTATGTCTACAAGTGTGTGTGTGTGTGTGTGTGTGTGTGTGTGTGTGTGCGTGCAGTGCTGCAACCGGCATCAGGATTTGCGCTCGTGCTGTGGTACCGTTCTTCGTTTCAGTGCCCAGCAGGGTGTGTCTCAGTGATGCTGAGTGTTCAGGACTAACCTGTTTGATCAGCTTTTCCAAACCTTTTCAGACCTACACTGTAAAAAAAAAAATAGTGTAACGCTATGTAAATGAAACAAAAAAGTGTATTTTTTTTTTTTTTTTACAAATAATAATTTTGTTAAAGGGAAAACTTTAGAGTATTAAGTAAAATATACATATTTACCTAATTTAGACTTGCAAACATTAAACATTCAACAGTTAAGTAAATGCTACTTATGATTCTTTGACAAATCTAAACGAATTAATAGAGTACTTATACACCTCTAGAAAATCAAGTAGAATTTAAGCTGACTCTAGGTAATCTGCGCATGCGCGAAAAAGAAGCTCACCCGGGATGACCACCTTCTCCAAAGTGCTCTCTCTCTCTCTCACACACACACATACACACACACCCGCACGCACACACAAATAATCAAATTGTGACTAAACTTATTATATTATGGCATAAAAAAAACAAAACAGAGTTAAATGTGTATTGCACCTGTAGGTTATAAATTGCACTTCGAAAGGGGGACATAGAGACAGATACTGTAGTTAAATACTGTCCCTATTTGAGCAGCCTTGTGTTTGATGGGAGAGGACCTACAGAGCACGGCTAGAGTTCAGCAGTCTAATTGCCTCAGGGTAGAAGCTGTTTTTATGCCTGGTGATCTTGCTCTGAAGTCTCCTCAGCCTTCTGCCTCGGGTTGAATAGAGCATGTGCAGGGTGTGTTGGGTGCTTAACAATGCGGAGGGCTCTTCCTCTGCATCTTGCCGTGTACAGTTCAGTAATAGAGGGGAGCCTCCCTCTGTTACCTCCCAGATGGGTTCGGTTAATTTGATCTTGAAATAAACATAATTGTATATTAGATCAAGGAAATATGTAAAATCAATTAAAAAGTAAAAGTTTTGAAAAAGTACACAACATAAGACCATAATGACTTTATGTTGCGCTTTCAGCTGCAATCCAGCAGCGTGTCATTGTGCTCAGATCAATGGAACCGCCCATCCACTGACATCCAGTCAGGGCTGATTGCCAGTGATGTTCAACGCTGACTGTGGAGGATAATTTCCCTCAGGGCAGGAGGACAGAAAGCGCTGGCAGAAGTCGTTATTAAAGAAGACTCGCGCGTGTAAATGAAGCTTTAACTAGTTCACGACTATGCCAAAAATGCCAAAACGTCTAGACATAAGGCAGATAACTCACCAGCAGCCTCACCGTGTGGGGAAGATCTAACATTTAAGGTAAAGTGACTTCTTGTCAATTTACAAGAATTTCTATTTAATAGACTAAATCTCGCAGTTTGCATTGTAAATCAAACCCAATCAGCAGAGTCAACACACAGAATAGTCAGTTTTCTGTTCTTATAGAGTTTGGGCTTTAAGATATAGAGATCTCTGGACAGTGAACTGAACAACTGGAACAAACACCGACTCATTTTAGAGGTCGTTTTTTGATGATGGGTAAAGAAAATTTTAAGAGAGATGTTTTTGACCTCCATGGTCAGATGAAAAAACTCAAATTTATAGTATTTATTATAAAATTATTTATATTTATAATACTTATTTATTATAGATTAAAAAAAATATATAGTTTATAATAAATGATATAAGGTCAAAATAATTTTTCCTCCCTGCATTGCTAACAGCAACACAACATCCAGCTAGAACTAGGGGTGCAACGGATCGCAGATGATCCGTGACCCGTGGGGTTGACGACCCACGGTTCGGCATGCATGATTAATTACTCGTTTTTTTAACTTGCAGATTAATCGTAAATGTTTTAAAGATCGCAGATGAATTCTGCCGATATTGCTTTTTAAGTAATGAATTAGACGGAGCAGAAGAAGATAAAAAGCCTCCCGCGTCATTTAAATTGCATGTATGGGAGCATTTTGGCTTCTCCGTAATATATAATGATGATGAAAGAAGAGTGGTGGGCGAAACGGTCACAGTGTGAACTGGCAGTGTGAACAGCGTATGAAAGCGGAAATACATCGAGCATGGCCTCGCACCTGAAGTGACGTCACAATGGTGTGCCGTCAGGGTGGAAACAAGCGCAGAAATCTCGCCGCTGTATTTAAGCAGAATCAACACCAGCATCTACCGGGTGTTTATCACAGCAGACATGAGGCCATACTCTGTTGTGGAAAATAAATGATTTAAAAACACGTTGAAAGCATAAACCTTTACGAACAGGATACAAACAAAATCCTCACGGACGTATCAGATGCATCCTCTATTGTGACCACCACAGACGGGTGGATATCAAGGTCTATAGAAAACTGCGTAACTGTGACTGCTCACTACATCACAGCGGAGTGGGAGAAGTGCAGCGATACAGACACACTACAGACACGCCCCCTCTACAAGAGTCACACAGGCACAGATCTAGCACAATGTATGTAGCAATAGCCCAGTCACCAGGGATAATGCCAGGAGCTGGAGCTGCACTGGGGCCACAGATATCACACCACAGATATTTGCACACGTGATCAATTTAGCATGCCAGTGTAAGTACCCTCACATTGCAAAGATGCCAAGGCTCTACCTTGCGGTGCCCGCCACTTCAGTTCCTAGTGAGAGGGTGTTCTCCACTGTGTTCTTCACTGCGTTCTTCACCGCAAGTGACGTTGTGACTGCTAAGAAGTCTACTCTCTGCCCAGAGACAAAAAAAAAAGAAAAAAAAGAAAGAAAAATCTCATTATAATATTTGGTCTGTTTTCAGGTCTCAGTTTTGTTTTACATGCTGTACTTTAAAATATCAATCAGACATACCCAGTGGTATTGCCGAAGTATACCACTGACAATCTTTAAACCCTATACTCAGGAATTAATGATTAGCCACAATATTTATCTGATGTGTGTACTTTAGGAATATTATGGACGGCGTTTAACTGACAAATGGAGAAAAGACTTGTCACAGGATTTAGACGGTGGGCTGGGAACAGGGTGCTAAAAACAATGTGACAAACTTTATTACTCGTTTGCTGCCTTTAATACTATGGTAATTAAGGGGTACACAAACTTTCGTACTATAATCTTTCAAGCATGCTCAAATATGTAGGCTGTATGTTGATATTCTGACTGGAGTATATTCTATATATATATATATATATATATATATATATATATATATATATTTTTTTTTTTTCCATGTCTGGAAAAAATATTTTCTAAATGATATGACTTTCGGGACTGTACAGCCCTTGTTGATCTTTACTTTGACTATTTGAACTTGATCAGTTTTGACCCTTTTTAAATGTAAAGGTTTCTAAACACATTCGGCATTTGTACTTAAACATCAAGAATTGTTAATGTTGGTTTTATTACTTATTCACAGCTTTTTATTTCCTTTTTAAGAATTGGTTAGACCCTTTGAGAACGGCTCCTCAATACTCTTTACAATGGATACCATCAGCACTGTCATGTACAGAAAACTGTCATGCAAAGGTTTATGTTTATTGAGGAAAGTGATGGACTACAAAAATGATTTGGCCTTGTGT
Organism: Clarias fuscus; assembly: GCA_030347435.1. Lineage (NCBI taxonomy): Eukaryota > Metazoa > Chordata > Actinopteri > Siluriformes > Clariidae > Clarias > Clarias fuscus. The sequence goes on from CM059213.1 coordinate 1,651,391, forward strand.
AGCTTATGAAATCATGTTAATTCTATCATTATTTACCGTTATTTAAGTTAGTTCAATTTACATGTTTTACTTGAGTAGAAACTTGCCTTGTGAGGAGATCATCTTATGTGTGTGTTTTCTTTTTCAGTTGATTGGTCAAATGTCTCCAACTCCCTTGTCGTTCTCTAATCTGGAAGTAAATATTTCAGCCTTTAACAGAAGCCATGTGTGCGCACCAGTGTTTCACACCTTCAAAGGAAAACTGATTATTAATTATTTCTTCCAGAATAAAGGTGAGTTTGCATAACAGAACTAAACAGGTAACAGAGGTTAATACAAATACTAAAAATAAAAATAATCTGGTGAAGACAGTGAGCTCATATGAGCTTCCCAGTTTAACCTGAATGATGAATACAGTATTTCTTCTCGTCATATATAGTGATGATAAATAAGAAGAACAAAAGCCAGGAAACAAATGGATCTCAGGCTGAGGTAAGATTTACACGACAGTGCAGAACAGACCTTAACAGTGTGTAATTACTAATGAATGTACTTACTAAAGTTTAATTCTGAATACTGAACTGATATTAAGCTGAACATTAACTAGTAACAGTTCAGTGCAGGAAGTAACCAGATGCTGTACTCTGGAGCATGAGAGAGAGCTTCAGTCATCTCTCCAAAATAATAAACTTCATGGGGCCAAATGTGTTAAATGTCATAAAATGTAAATGCGAGTGTGTTTATATCAGTTATATCAGATACTAAAGTTTATCTCCTGTGATTTGTGTTGTGTCTTTTTCTGCACTTATATGAAGGTGTGTTTACCATCTTTTGAACCTGCCTCTGACCAGAGAATTAACATTTCTGCGTTTGATGGAAGCCACGTATTTGCTCCAGTTATTTACAAACGTACAGGAACGCTGACCATCAAATACTTCAGGAATACTTATGGTAAGTTTTGGGGATGAGAGACATGAATATTATTTCTCTTCACTTAGAGAAGCGTCAAATTATTGTCCTGCATTAAGCAAAGAAGGCAACTAAAGATATTGCTGAAATTATTAAAATTGTAAGCAAAGTGGTGAACCATCATCTTTGAGGAATAAATGTGGTCAGTAAAACAACAATATAACTCACAGCTATGTCTGATAGTTAAATTAAAGCAGTTCCACATGCACAGTTTGAAAAGAACTCAGGGGATTCGGGCTACAGTTGTGTAGCCTTAAGAAAAACGCTTCTCTGAGAGGCTGGAAAAAAACAAAGGCTTCAGTTTGCTGGGGAGCATAAAGACAGGACTTTGGAGCCGTAGGAAAAAGGTAATGTGGTCTGATGAGTCCAGATTATTCCGTTCCAGAGTGATAGGCGGTTGCCTTGCTTTGTAAATGTAGTGATCTTTGGGATGCTGCTATAACCAGTTGTGGCTTGTTTGTTGGCATTTAGAATGTGTTGTGGCTGTGTCCTGACTGTGCGAGCTCTCTGTTAAAGACGACTAGTGTCTGACTAGTGGTCAGAGCGTTGAAGTGCAACTAAAACTTTTCCATTTTTTTTTTTTTTTTCTTCCCCCACAAACAACACAACTACATTAGTAACACAAGGTAATTCACTTGGACCTTTGTTTAAAAGTTTGGTCAAAGTGTATCTCTTACACGGTGGTGCAGTGGTCAGCACTGTCGCCTTGCACCGCCAGGGTCCGGGTTCGATCCCCGGCCAGGCTCGATTCCCGTCTCTGTGTGCATGGATGTCCATGTTCTCCCCGTGCTTGGTGGGTTTCCTCCCACAGTTCAAAGACATGTAGGTTAGGTTAATTGGTGTTCCCAAATTGTCTGTAGTATGTGTCTGTGCCCTGCGATGGATTGGCACCCTGTCCAGGGTGTACCCCGCCATGTGCCCTAAGTCTCCTGGGATAGGCTCCAGGCTCCCCGTGACCCTGAATACAGGATTAAGCGGTAATGATGATGAGAGAGTGTTACAGACAACAATATATTTGTTGATTTGAGCTCTCACTTATTTTTTGTTTGATCTAATAACAAATAATTATTTATATCTGTAATCTCTATATAACTAATCTCAGTAACTACTGTATTTTATTGACACACATGCATTTTTTTATAATCTAACCCTGCTTTAAACTTCACAACTTTATCCCTGACCTGTCTAGTGTGTTCCTCAGGCTTCATGATGCTGTTTGTCCACTAAAAATCTCTAACAAACCTCTGAGGGCTTCATAGAACAGCTGTAAAATGAGCTGTTAGCTGTTAAATTACACACAGCTGGACTCTATTTACCAATTAGGAGACTTCTAAAGGCAAACAGTTCCACCGGAGTTTAGTTTGGGGTTATCCGAGTAAAGGGGGCCTGAATACAAATCCACACCACATTTTTCAGATTTTTTTTTTTTTTAAATCAAAATTATTATTTTACTCCCACTTCAAAATTCTGTCACTTTTTTCGTGGGTCTGTGACATAAAATCCCAATAAAATACTTTCACGTTGGTGGTTGTAAGGTGACAATGAGGAAAAGTTCATGGGGTGTGAATACTTTTGCAAGGCACTGTATTTGCAGTAAAGTTGAGATGATTGCATTTTGGATTATTATTAAGCAAACCTGTAAATGATTTCCGCTGAATGTTAATAATTTGTACAATGGTTTCTATCTTTATTTAGTTTTGACAAAAGTCATCACCGAAGAAACAACCGAGCCTCAGGATCAGGTACGATTTACACAGAACAGACTTTAATACAGTATAAGTGTAATCAAATGCCGAAAGCGAAAACAACTGAACTGATATTAGGCACAAGTTGAGAGGATGGAAACCTTTTTTTCTAAACCTCCGTTTAGAAAAAAATACTTCATATATAACTTCACATTTCATATACATTTGATCTGATTGACATGTTTTGTTTATGTGAATGAGTGTATTATAATTAAAGAACGTCACAGGACTGAGAGCAGAGTCGCGATACAGAATATCAGCACGGTGTGTGATCTGACCCCAGGCCGAGTGCGGGAGATCAAAACTTTAATATGGAGTAAGTGACATTTCAGACACAACGTGACTAAACATTCTCGTGTCTTGTCTGTTTTATGCGATCGTGCCACTGAAGAGGAGTTCCTCACACCCCACAGTTACTATCACCGCTCATAACAACAGCAGTGTTTTTGCTCCAGTTTTTTACGACTGCACAGGAGAGGTGACTCTCAACTGTTTCAGGTTAGTAATGATTTAGTGTGTTTGAGTAAAATTATTTTGGGGGAAATTTATGATACTTTCTCTTCCTACATAAAACGATTGGCTTCCCTGATCAGGGTTAACAAGACTCATCTCTTGGAGTAGCCCTATGGAGAGTGTGTGTGTGTGTGTGTGTGTGTTTCAAACGGCCTGAAGTACCCTGCGACGTATACTACACAGGATGTTCATCCATGTTAAGTGTGATTCCAAACCACAGGAGCGAAAATGTTTGGTTTAAAGGGAACTGCGAACGGTGGGGAACGAATGAACATCAGGTCTTCACTTTACCGGAAAAGTTGATGAAAAAAAATCACCATCAGTCGTTGCATTTTGCTGGAGCGTAAAAAAAAAAAAAAAAAATGGAGCTTGAAAAGGGATTTATATATTTATTATCATTATTATCGAGGACGGCATCATATTAAAAGGACACAATAAATGACATTTCAATTTAATCAGGAACTCATTCGGATTATGTAGGCTAGTAAGCGGTCAAAGTAAATCTCTGTACATCTTTAATCAATTATTATCAATCAATAATTTATTTACAAGTTATAGACACGCTTCAACAGTATGTTTTATAATGGTATCAGTTTTTGTTTCAATGAATGTAATATTTAATGTACATAGTGTGGAATTTTCACAGCCGCAGTGGCAGGTTTTCGAGGACCTTATGTTACAATGATAACGCAGGGAGGAAGTGATGTCTGTGCTGCTGACTTTATAAGGTGTTCCGAATGGTCGAGTTTTGTCGAGGGGGGGTTCCTTCACCGCCATTCCCTGCAAAACAAAGCAGGGAGTAGGGAGCACACTGTGAAGTACACTTCGGAATGGAATGCAGCCTGGGACTTGGAGACTAAACACATTGGAGTGCCACCTGTCACTATATCTGCCCAAAGTGACAGAGCAGTTAGACTGGGCCTTGGCAATAGATCTGATGCATTTTTCATCCCTGTCCTCAGTTGCTATTTTTTTTCAGGACAGAAACACCACCGCTGTCCTTAATCTACACTGTCTTCTGTTGGGCATCAAAAGTTGCTACTGTTCCAGCTAAACATGTATAAATATGTAGCTTATAATACTCTGTGTCTTCATTCACAGTGAGGATGGACCCATATGAGAAGACTAAGACTCTTGGAAACCGTGCACACGGATTTGGACTGAAATTGCCACAAACCGTTTTGCACTTGAGGAGAACCTAAAAACACAGACTTCATTTTACACCTATAATGTATTTCCTGTCTACACAATTGCACTTTTTGCAAATTCTATTATTTATTTTATTATTTATTTATTTATTTATTTATTTATTAATTCATCTATTATTATTGTTATAATAATAATAATAATAATAATAATAATTAACAACGAATAATTATAATTATAATAAATATTATTATTATTATTATTATTATTATTATTATTATTATTATTATTCAATCGGTTTACTCCGAGCAGAGTCAGTATGTTTCTGTTCAGCGTTACTTCTGTATCATTACCTTTGCGAAACCACTTTGATAAAAAACAAACAAACAGGTAATAACGTTATTTGTATTTTTTTTTTTCTTTTTCATGTACCTGTACTGAGTACAGCGTTTTCTTAAATAAAAAAAAACACACACACAAACAGAGGCTTGTTCACTTGCTCACTCTTTTTTGCTCGCGGATCCTTCCCGATCCCGTCCCACCCCATCTCTCTCTCTCTCTATGTATTCTCATATTTATCATGGAAATAAGCAAAAATATTATTTACAAACATAAGTTTTTTTTTTTTTTTTTTTTTTTTTACAAATATATTATAATGTTCTATGAAGCCAACTCTTCTCCATTCAGCTACAGTTTTTGGTTTGTAGATTTTTAATGAACAAATACCTCCATGTTGCGTCTGTTACGAATTTTCCCCCTCATGTATAATACATGATGGTATTTCTAATGTAGCAAAATAATCCTAATGAGTTTCGGAATATATAACGTTACAGGTTTGGGAAATAGGGAAGTAGTAATTGTTAGAATGATCAGAAAAAGGGTAATGGGTTGCTGTGTTTTTGCTTTACCATATCAGGCAACATTAAAATGCCAATAACTCACACTCCCCCACTTTAAGCCAACTCAAGTCATCTCCTGGGACGAGGAAGGCTATTGCGAGAGAGTAGCAATGCATGATTCATTTAAAATAAGCTTGCAAATGAATGAATGATCACAGCTTGACACTAATAATGTAAATATTTCCACGGGTCTAAAGTGTTACTGCACATATTAGATGGACGTAACGTAAATATGTCTTTCTTTTAAAATACGTGAAAAAGATGTTCATCAGTGATTTCACACCATGAGCAGGGACACGCAAGTGTGCATTTGGTGTTAAAAAAAAAAGTTAAAAATGGCTGCATAATAAATATTGCTTTTAAAATGTCTCTTTGTTCAGATCACCCTAGATTTGTAACTTCTAACTGAATCTATGCAGTTAATATCCATTCCTTTATTCTTGTCTGAAATCAACCTTATTGCTGTTTGTTGATGAATAATGATGAATAAACAGCAGTGTCAAATTACTGCTAATACAGAGTCAATGTTTCCTTTAAGTAAATACCCTCATTTCATGCTATCTTATGAAAACCCAATTGTACTGTGCTATCATCTCTCCATCACTGTGCTTAAATGCTTGCCATTGGTCTTGGCTTGTCTTGACTACAGTGGTTAGTCCTATTAATTGTCATATTTAATTATTCTTGCGTTTATATTTAGAGCACTCATTGTTACTGTCTTTTTACCTTGAATTTGTTTGTTGATACAATAAAAATATATAAAAAAAATAAATCTGTTATAAATAACAGATTCATATTAAAACCATGTGCTCTTGTTTTTTTTTTACTGACCAGTGTCTTAACAGCTTTAAAATACAGTGAAAAGGCTGTTGTCCTAACTGTGTGCAGAGTTTTAAATGAATGAAACAAACAATTCACCTGCAGTTGGAATATTCAACCCCTTAAAATGTAATAGCTACCAGGCTATTTATTCTAATTCATTAATATAGACAAACATTGTTTTAATGTAATTACTGTAAACAAAGCATATTTTAATAGCATTCTTTTTTGTTTCTATTCATTAAAAAAAAAAAAAACTAACTTTTTTATAAATCAAAGTGACAAAAAAACCCTACTCTAAGGATAATAAATGTATTTTATGATCTGGAACATTATTTAATACAGTTTTTATTATAAAAACAGGATTTTGTACCTGTGTAAATCACACTGCTATGCAGTTAAAACGAGTGCATTGAATGCTGTCTGTTTTTAATCATTCATGTGCATAAGTCTATGGTAGTTAATGCCACATGCACTGTGCAATGTTTTATATAGACAGGGTTTTTTCAGTTAAAACAGCAACATCATGCTTGTTTTATAAAGTAGACTACAGGTTTATAGAGGATTCATTAAGGGCTTAATTTCCACTAGAGGAAACAGCTGGTGTGATGAGGGTGAACACAGAGAAAACTTGACTGATTAATCCCTCATGACATTTTGTAAACTGTATTTATGAGAAAGGACTGCACTGATGCAGATAGAACAAGTTATAGAAAAGTTCACACCTCGTCTTAATCCCCGCTCTGATGACGAATTGAAGACCGCGCTGAAAGACGGCGAGGAGCCGAAGGAGCCGAAGTCTGCCGCCGGGTTCATATGAAATGTAAAGGGGTCCGATTTGTGTAAAGTTTATGGAGAAAAAAAGGCCCTAGCGACGCCCAATGTGACAAACCATTGAAAAACACATAAACGCTAAATAAATGGAAAAATCTGGCTTCATTTCTCAATTAATGAAATCAATTCATATGACACAAATCAGTTTTTATCACAAAATCAGATTACACCTTAAAGGTATTGTTATGAAAGTTACCATAGCAACGATCTTATTAAATAGAAATTTTAATTAGTATTATAGTAGGCTTAGTTTTCTTTGTCGGAACATGAACCTTATATAAATGTTTAAAATCTACAAAAGACCATGATGACGTTTTGGTGCTTGTAGCTGGTCTCAGCTCTGGGTCTTCAGCAGCTCCGTTTCTCCTCTCCTTTCTCTCACCGCAGAAACCGATCTGTTCACAGCCGCCCACCCATGAAACAAAAAAAATTTTTTTTAACCCTAACCCTAACCCTAACCCTAACCCTCTATAATCTTAACAGCTGTGTCACAAGAGATTTTTTTTTTAAAAACTATTTCTATTTATGAATTTTTAAATCCCTAAAGAAAACGAAAATAATAATGCATCGATATTTTCTAAGATACTTTTAGGCGCTTTAAATTTTCAGATTAATTTGCTTAGAAATTCCTTTTAGTAAGCTAAAATCACTATGGCCCATCTCTTTCTTGTATGGATTTAGGCGGTATTGTATGTATGTAGGTTTATATGTTTTCAATGAAAATGAAAATAAAGAGTGGGGGGAAAAAATGTTTTGCTTAGAAATCCCGATCATACTTTAGCCGGGAATATTTAAAGCTTTACCCGGACTATTTAATGCTTAGCTTTAAATATTTTTTAACCTTTTACCTCAGTATTTTTAACTGAGCCCTAAGTTTTTTTTTGTTTTTTTTCATTATTAACTACATATTTTTGAAAAACGGTAACATTGGCTTAGCGCCAAAAAGTAAAAAAATTTTTTTTGCTTTGGCGTTAAATAAATTTTGCTTTGCGGTGAGAGGAGTTTTCTAGCAGCGCATCAGACAGAGTTATAGAAACTTAGAGAAACATATATTCTCTATAGTTAGAGAAACTTTACTTGCACTGAGCACGACAAATTGCAATACTCGCGCTAGATAAGTATGTAGTAACAGCTAAGAGCTTTTATTAATAATAATTACTCTCCTTGGGAGTTTATTTTTGGTTGACAGAAAAGAGACAGAGAAAGAAGGAGAGAGAAAGAAGGAGAAAAAAATAAAAATACATATATTCATAATAAAAATAATCATTACTATACTGTTATTAATAGAAAGTCGCTGTACAGTACACTTTACATTCTCACTTGGGGACAGTAGAATCTCTAGACACTCGACCCCTAGTGGTCTGACACTAGAATCACAGCTACCTGTAAATTAGACTGACGTCACGTTAATAGCTGAATATGGCATCTTTAGGTGCACGCTTAGTCGATATAGTGTTTAAATGATACATTTCCTCAACAAAAAGGTAAAGTCAATTACAGTAAGATCACATCAATCGGCAGCCTGTTTTTATAGCAGTTTACACCAGCATTTAAAAAAGATATTTAGATTACAATTCATTTATGGTGGAGCTGGGACTCGAACCGGCAACCTGCCGATCAGTAACTCAGTGCCTCAGCATTTGTTTTTCAGGTGACTGGTCAGTTAAAGAAGCCCATGGCACCTCTGTCTTCCCCTGAAATAGAAATAAATATTTCCACTATTAACAGAAGTGATGTGTGCGCTCCTGTGTTTCACAACACCAAAGGACCACTCGTTATTAATTATGTCGCCCGGAATAAAGGTAAGTGGGACTGAATTGATATATGGTATAACCTTGTTATATAATCATGTCATATGTAATCATGTCGACTGAGTATAAAATAATGTTACATTTAGTTACATGATTTATATACTGCCATAAAATACATTCAGGTACAGTATTGATTTCATTTAATAAATAGAATAGATTAGAATAGAATAGAATATTGAATAATTGAATAAATATTACCAGGACATATAGAGCAGGTATCATCTGTAGTGAAGCTTGGCTGTCATGTCATAAGTGTCTAAAGTTCTAAAAATGTATCATTATATCAACCCTCAGTCTCTTAAGGGCGACTATGTTATTTTAAACAGCAGTGTGGCAGTGAGCTGATACGAGTTTGTCAGCTAAACCTCAATGATAAATAAAATATTTCTTGTCTTTGTTTATAGTGATGATGATGAAGAGGAACATGAGCAGGAAAACAACCAAACCTCAGTCCAAGGTATGATTTAAAGAAGGACAGACTTTAACAGAGTCTAATTACTAATGAGTGAGCTAAGCTATCTAAAGTTAAATTCTGATTATTGAACGGATATTAAATTGAACACTAACTAGTATAGCAGATCAGTGCAGTACATAATCAGATGCTGGAGCATCTCTGGAGCATGAGAGAATCTCATAAATATTCCCATTAAAGGCACTTTCTTTCTCATTCTCATCTTCATATGTCCAAATTTGTAAAAAAAAACAAACAAACAAAGAAAACAATGTGATTTGTGTTTTTCATGTTTTATTTCTCCTTTTTGCAGGTGATGTGCTTATCATCTTTTCACCCTCCATCTGATTGGAGAATTGACGTTTCTGCATCTGATGGAAGCCATGTATTTGCTCCAGTTATTTACAAAAGCACTGGAACGCTGACAGTCAGCTATTTCAGGAATGATGGTAAGTAATGGGGATGGGTGATGATGCTCCTGATTGATGCCCTGTGACACAAAATGCATAACAATATATAAGCTAAGTTAAGATTACTCAAACTTCTTTTAAATAGAGCAAACATACAGCATTGACATATGGAAAAATGTACATTGTGTAAACATTTTCAAAATTATTTATTGTGTATTGTTTAATTCTGTAAAGTTAAGTAAGGCAAGATTTACCTCCAAAACCAATAAATACATTTACGTTTTGCACTGTCAGGTGCCGGTTAGGCGGTGCAGACTGGTAGGACCCAAAAACAGACGCACACAAGAAGAATGAAATTCACTTGCTGTCACGATAAATTCACACACAGCCCTGGGAGCTAATTGTATACTAAACGTTTAGTTAAAAAAAAAAAAAAACACGACTTAAACTTAAAGTGTGTTCTGCGGGTCGATCATGAAAGTATGTCCTAGCAAACAAATGAATAACACTTAAAAGTAAATAAGATTGAAAAGACGCAAAAATCAGAATGCATGTGTGTGAGTGGAGTTTTAACGTCCACCCAAAGTAAAAGTCGAAATTAGAACACATCAGTGGTATAATAACTGGGTTTAATCCATGAGGTGTTGTGAATCAGGCTGATCCATCTTCTAAGTTCAGAAATGAATTTCTCATCAGCTCAGTAGGTCCCTTTAAGTTTTGGAATATCCAAACGAGACAATTCTGCAAGGGTACTTTGGGGCTAAGAAAACGTCTTTATATCCAATTTTATTATAAAGGCATTGTGTAGTTGGCAGGGAGTGAACCTGTAGAAGACATGATGGGTAGTTAATGAAGCCAGCAGGTAATGGTGAAGGGCCCTGCAGTGCAAGTGTCACATACGGTGTTCAACCGAGTGCAGAGGGTAAGGGGTTAAGGGGTACCTTCTAGAACTTGAATGGAGCCCCATCGTGATGATTCTGGTGGCTACATTCTCAAGGACTTTTCTAAGGTAAGACTTGTAACGGGTCTGACACAAAGGATGAACACATGGGAACCAGATGTCAAAGTCAAAGCTTCTTTAATAAGCAATCTCAAACAGCTTATCAGTCCGAGTGAAATTACGCTCTGAATGAGCAGTGTGGCCTTTAAGGCATTTCAGCGAATGGGTCGGGGTTCCGGTGGCGCAATGTTCTCTGTTTTGCACGGAGGTGCGTGGAGCAAGTGATACAAGTGGCACTGAGCCGATTGTACGCTTGTAGCGTAGCATGTGTGTGCATTGTGTTTTTATGAAAAGTGCCTTTAATCAATCGTTGGAGAGTTTGTAGTTTTACATTTGAATGTTGTAACAGGTTCAAGCATTTTGCACAGGCGGAACCACGTTTTCAAATAAACTTGAAAGTAACTAGTCTTACTCCTTTTTACATGTAATAATCAGTAACGTGATCAAATTACAATTTAAAGGTAGTAATTAGTAATTTGTAGTACTTTTTTGTTGTTGTTGAGTAACTTCCTTAGGCGGCATGGTGGTGTTAGTGGTTAGCGCTGTTGCCAGGGTCCGGGTTCGATTCTCCTCTCTGTATGCATGGAGTTTGCATGTTCTCCCCGTTCTTAGTTGGTTTCCTCCCACAGTCCAAAGACATGTAGGTTTGGTTAATTGGCATTTCCAAATTGCCCATAGTGTGTGAATGAGTGAGTGTATGTGTGTGTCTGTGCCCTGCGATGGCAGGGTGTCCAGGGTGTACCCTGCCATGTCCCCTAAGTCTCCTTTGATAGACTCCAGGCCCCCGCAACCCTGAATACAGAAGAAAGCGGTATAGAAGATGAATGCGTGAGTGAGTAACTTCATTAACACTGTTTAATACACAGGGTGCTGAAATCCACCATCGGGATGTGAGGTTAATGCTCCTAGACTTTGAGCTACACCTTAAAACGTGCATGTGTTGGGTCTTGCTTTTGGGTTCTACCGACCTGCATTTACAAAGAAGAGTAAAATACTGTGTTTTTCATTATTATTCAAATTCTACATGAAACACTTGTACAATGGCTTCTATCTTCATTTAGTTACAACAAAAGTCAACACTGAAGAGACAACTGAAGTACTGATGAATATGGAGAACATGAGCACGGAAAAAGCTGAAACTCAGGATCAGGTAAGATTTATACAGTTCTGAACCAGGACGTGTGACTGTACAATCAGACTAGTGGAGCTGACTGAACTGTTGTGTAATCAGTAATGAATCGTGCTGCTTGTTCAATGTAACATCGCTATAAAAAGCTCGCCTTGCCTGATTTGTGCGTGTTTTCTTTTTCATCCCAATAAAGAGGGGTTGGTCCGCTTTTTCATCCTCTGATCTGAGAGTGAATATTTCTGCTTGTGATAACAGCAGTGTTTTTGCTCCAGTGTTCTACAACCACACAGGATCAGTGACCATCAACTACTTCAGGTTAGTAAAGATGTTGATTTGGAGCGAGTTATACTGAAATTAGTCTTTAAATTAGTGTGGACACTGTGGAAATTTAACTGCTCTGTAAATGAAGTGAACTAGAAGCAAAGGAAGCTAAAGTTTGGGACAGTGATTGCTTTTTAAAATTATTATTATTATTATTATTATTATTATTATTATTTATTTTTTATTTTTTTACAAATTATCTTATTTATACCAATGATTTCTTCTCTTTTAGTGACCTTTATGAGCGGAGTGTATAGACCAAGAGGTGGCTTAGGTACAGCACAAGGCTCAGCGTCTCTCCAGATTTGTCAACCTATCCTCTTGAGAGTATACACCTACAGACAGTCACTTTTGGATATAAATCACATGTATCCCTCGGTTTCCGAATACACTGCATCAGTTACCAGAGGAGCTTCTAAGACGTCTGAGTTTTGCACTAAGAGACTCTGTTTAGACGGTTTTGTGTTATTATTATTGTATGACCAAATTTATGTATGATTATGTGTAACATAGTTTAAATAATGTTAGTTAACGTTTGACATTAACTAGGAAAACCCGCTATTGGTTGTGCTCTGCTGTATCCGCGTTCATAACACTAGGGGCCGATGCTACACAATCTCGACTTTCCGCCAGTAAGATGCATTGACGATTGCTCTGTCACATTAACTAAGTTATATAAATAACTAAATAAAATAAAGTAAATATATAGAATATTAAATAATTGAATAAATATTATCAGAACATATAGAGCAGATATGTTTTAATTTAATTTAAGACGGTCATAAATCATCAATAAGCTGCAATATAAACATGTACTGTATGGTCCTGTTTATTGTGTGTTTTAACCTGGTTTTTTGCCATGTTCTTTGTGAATTGTTAACCAAGCTGAGCTCTTGCACTAGTACACGTACTGTATGTAATTTGTGACATTTGGTTGTTGGTGCCAGATTGTTTTTCATTGTTGTATCTGTTAAAGTTTAAATTTGTAAGATGTTTGAGCCGGATGTTAATGATCTCACTTTCAACTTTTCATTTTTAATTGCAATTGTTCACTTTGTACTGTGGGTACATCAGGGGTAAGAGGAGAGGCGGATGAAGTGATGCACCGTCATGTCTAGTGCCTACCGTACAAACCTGTGTGGTGCAGCCATCATCAATACAAGATCTTGGAGAGAGATGAATGTGACTGTGGACAGTTATTTTTCGTTAAATTATGTTGTTAATTTATGTTGTACGTAGCACCTCGGTCCTGGAGGAACGTTGTTTTGTGTCACTGTGTACTGAACTGTATATGGCTGAAGTGACAATAAGAGCCTACTTGACTTGACTTAAATGTTGTGCTTGCATAACCTAATCAATTTAATGCATTTTGTAATTAAATCAAAAGGCGGTACAACGCAACTTTAGTGTGTTTGACTTTATTTTAACCCAGGCGGTGTGTTTTTAATGTTAACGTTGACCTACAGTATTTTACCTAACATTTTAGGCGTTGACATACTCCTAATAGAACATGTGTGCCACTGGGAAATGCCCAGGATGATATTACAATGGTTTTCTTGTAGAATTTAATATTGTCACAATAAGTGATTATATTTACCAATAACTGAATTTAATTTTAAATACGTTTAACTGGGGAATGAGTGATATGGGATAGAGAGAGGCATATTACAAAAGGATTTATTGCAAGCTCTAATGCAAAATCATAGTCCATGGAGACTCCTGTCTAACCTCATCCGTCATTCTGTCCATCACCAGAGCAAACAAGAAGGGGCTCAGAGCCGATCCTTGATGCAGACGCACCTCCACTTTAAACTCTTCTGTTCCCTGTTGAGCCTGGTTCCTCTTACGTTTCTTCCTATTACCATCTCAGGAAGTTTTTCCTTGTCACCCGTCGCCCTCGGCTCATCCGTGAGGGACAATCTGATCAATTTTGATTCATACACATTTTTTCACATTACATACACATTTCCATATTTTCTTTTGATTCTGTATAGCTGCTTTGTGACAATCACATTTGTTAAAAGCGCCATACAAATAAAATTTAATTTAACTGAAATCTCTGAGCATGACGTGAGGAGAGCCTTAAGGATGGTGGAAAAAAAGAAAGAAACGGAAAAGCAGCAGGATGAGATGACATCCCAGGTCCTCAGAGCCTGCTGACCAGCTAGCACCTGTTTTACACAGAATTTGTTCAAACACTCCTTATCGCAATCGGTAATCCCCACATGCTTTAAGGAGTCCATTATTGTTCGTGTCCCAAAGAAACCCCATCCAGCTTCCCTCCACCATTACTACACTGTAGCCCTGAACTCAGTAGTGATGAAGGGCTTTGAGTGGCTGGTTAGGTTTCCTAACCGGCAGACCACAAGCAGTAAGGATGGGCACACATGTCTCAACACCCGCCCCCCCCCCCCCCCCCCCCCCCCCCCCCCCCATCCCCAGAGATAAAACACTTGCACAACAGTCATAATCGCGCCCTAAAGAGAGCAACCCGTAACTTTGAGCGAAAATGGAGAAAAACTAAATTAGAAGTTTTTAGAATTGCGTATAAAGACAGTATGTGCAACTATAGACAGGCTTTAAAAGCGGCTCAGGCCGAGCATCTGAGCCAACTGAAACCAAAACAATCTCAGGTTCTTATTTAGTACGGTGGCTAGCCTAACAAATCCTAAGATGCCTGCAGGGAGTATCCCATCACAGCTTAGAAGTGAAGACTTTATGAACTTATAGTATCAGGAAGAAAATAACAGAGGTTATAGGACAGGGAGAGCTGTATAAACTTATCACCTCGGCTAAATCAACAACATGCTTGCTGGATCCAATCCCAACCAGATTATTAAAAGAAGTGATACATATAGCTGGTGCGCCCCTTCTAAACATTATTAACTCACTATAGGTCACGTCCCTAAACCTTTCAAGTTGGCAGTTACTAAACCTCTTCTTAAAAAGTCTCATTTAGACCCGAACGATATAACAAATTACAGACCGTGGTAAAGCGAGAACCACCACTCGCTTACAGACGTGATAAATGTTCGTAAACTTTGGTAATTGATGGCTCCACCCGCAATAGCACTTCAGTGCGAAGTGAAATTTATTTACAGTGCACAGGAAAATGTACAGTCCATGGGTGCAGTATATTTACAGGTGTGAAGGCAAAAAAAAAGGGAGAGGGGGGAAAAAAAGAAACCCAAAGTACCAAAAAGAAAAAACAGCAAAATAAAGGGGGGAACAAATCCAAAAATATATACAAAGAGTATGCACAACATACTGATGTAAACAAACTAGCTCGAGGCACTACTCGAGGTATTACTGCATATTGTACATTTTTCCTACAAGCCTTTGCCTCTTCTATTCCCTTTAAATTTCCAATTACTTAAATTTTAACAATCGTCATTGTCGCAAAGCAGCTTTACACAAACAAAAGAATTATTTAAGTTTGTATGAAATGTGAATGTGTATGAATCATACTATTTTCACACACTATATCACTCAATATTAGGTCATAAACAGTCATGTAAGCAGGTCTGGGTGAGAAGGTTTAACTAATGTGCAAGCACTGGCTTTATGCTCACCGTCACAATATAAAACTACCACCGTAATATGAATAATTTGATTTATAACCGAGTATAGAATGGAAACATCCTCAATTGCTGACCAAGAGAAAGTTTAACCATCAGCGGGAAAAATTATGCTTACAATTTTCTGTGACTCTCGAGGGTCAGTATTGGAATATTATCAGGAAAAAGGTTCAACAATCAACAGTGCTTTCTTTTATTTATAAAGCACAACAACTCAAGGTTGACCCAAGTGCTGTACACATCAGAATAAAAGTAAAAATTAAGGAAAAATAGAACTAAATAAAAATAAAATACAATAAAAATAAAATGAATACAGCTAAGAACCCGTACTCAGAAAGAATGTTTTGAGGTTTGTTTTAAAATCTTTGAACAGACAGTAACCCGAGATTGGCTTACGTCAGATAAATAGGATGGAGCTAGGCCGTGTAGTGTTTTAAAAATTAAGATTAAAACTTTGACGTCAATTCTCAGTTTGATTTATTACTTCAAGACGTGAAGTAATAAATGCATGGATAACAGTTTCAAAGTTTTTTAGTGAGACAAAAGACTTAACTTTAGCAAGACATCAAAGGTGAAAAAAAAAAACATGACCCAACAACAGAATTAATTTGTTTATCAAACTTAAGACTAGAGTGAAAGAACACTTCTAGATTTTTTGAGATGCACAAACTGAGATCACCTACGTTATAGAAACCACTAGGGCCAAACTGCACTACTTCAGTTTTATTCTCATTCAGAGCCAGGAAGTTTAGTAGTGTGAGCCACAGTTTCACTTCCTGTAGACACTTTAATGGTACCTCCGGATTGGGCTCAAGTCATTATGTTTAATATCAAGATAAAGTCGGGTATCATCAGCATATAGATGAAGGGAAACTCCATATTTTAAGAAAATTGAGCCCAGTAGAAGCAGATATAAAGACAATAGTGCAGAAGAGAGAACAGAGCCCTGAGGAACACCACAGGAAAGATGAGCAGCTGAAGAGGTGTGTTTTCCACTACATACAGAGAACTTCCTATTCGTTAAAAATGATTGGAGCCAGTTTAAAACAGTCCACTGATGGATGCCTAAAAGATTTCTCAGTCAAGAGAGAAGTATTGCATGATCAACCATATCAAAAGCTGAGCTGAGATCTAAAAGGATCAGAGCAACAGTCCCACTGTCAGTGGCCAGCATTGTATCATTAGTTACTTTCAGATATATCAAGGTTTGGTTTCTTCAGCAGAGGAGTGGCAGACATGTTTTAGGCAGTCAGGGACCGTGCCAGTGCGCAGGCATGAGTTAATAAAAGATCAGGTCCAATAGTATCAACAATTTGTTTAAAAGAATAGGAAGGGATGCTATCGTATGGTTTCAAATTATTAACTGTATGTTTACAGTTCCCAAGGGAAATGAGATCAAACATGTTCCAAATAGAAGAGCATCTAGAGCGCTTTCACTCCAAAGGCGCAAGGTTACTAATAATGCTCAAGCAGGAATTATCGAAGTTCTCAAAAAAACACAGTGGCATCAGAACTTTCTGAAAGCTGGTTTGCAAGTGACAGGGGAGAAACTGATTTATAAGCCCTATCAAAGTCTTCTCAGGCTGTTGGAGAGAAGTGACGAACCAAACGAGTCTGAGTCGTTGTAGTATTTGGACATAAGGTAAGGGCAGCAGCAAAAGATTTGTCACAGATTTGTGGTCAGAAAAAAACAACAATGTTTCCAACGTCTATGTCCATGATTGAGAAACCATGCGAGAATACAAGGTCCAGCAAATGAGAGGATTTAAATCCACCCTCACTTGTCCATGTTTCCGTCATAAACAGAAAATCATGTAAAAAATTCATGTAAAATGAGGGCAGTTGGTCACATCTTGATCATGGAGAAACAGCAAATGCTAAACAGCACCGCTATTAGCTGGGGCGACAAATGGCTGGCCAAACACAATGGCGCCTTCTAGCCTCCACTTTCTAAAGAGACATGTACTGTATGAGGGTGAGCCAAAAATGTTCTACTGACGAGCTGAAGCCTAAACTTCGAATTAGATGCAGAGGAATGTTTTTCAAGGGCGTCATGATCTCGCATGATGGTGCATGTGTGCACAGTTCTGCCCACACATGTGTTTTTTAGGTGTTAAAGTGTCCTACCTATAGTCCTGATCTCGCTCAATCAGACTTTCACCTGTTTGGTCCCCTGAAAGCAGCCCTACGAGGATGAAGATTCACTTCTGATGAAGAAGTGAAGCGAGCTAAAATGATGGAGTTTAAGGGCTGTGTGCTCTGACAGTGAGTGCCATCTACTGCACACTAACACTTCAAATCTCGTGGACTAGATTTTTTATTTCTTTGTGAGACATGGGTGAATGGTGATCAGGCTGGTGTTCTGAAGGAACTGACCCCTGAGGATTGTAGCTGTTTTAACTCCCCAAGGCTGTCCGGGAGAGGAGGTGGCCTAGCGACTGTTTTTAAAAATAGTTGGGGCTGCCGGTTGTTACCGGCGACATCTTATAGTAGTTTTGAATTGCAGACTTTTAAGATCAATTTTGGGAAACCGGTTCTTTGCTGCGTGGTATATAAACCGAATTCTAATTTTATACAGGAGTTCTCAGAGTTTCTCACTATGTTTGTATTACATTGGGATAGAGTTTTAATTGTTGGGGACTTTAACATACATATTTGCTGCCCCGATAAGCCGTTAGTGACATCATCACACATCATACATCTAATAGACTCGTTTAATTTGAAGCAATATGTTTCTGGGCCGACCCATGAGCGCGGCCATATGGTGGACTTGGTTTTAGCGTACGGCCTTTGATATTGAGAATAGTCAGACATATAATCACGGCAAGAGAAAAATTATTTTCTGATTTAATTTTAAAATACAACCATCAGCCGAGAGTTTCATTTAATACATTAAGTTCTTTAATAAGTCCTCCCGAAAACGTTTCCAGTAATACATCGCATTTGAACAGGGATCTTTTTCTTAATTATTTTGTTGAAAAAATAACTAACATGAGGACTCAGGCGTGTTGATGTGATACTCTGGTAGTGGTTAGTCCAGTGACCACTGCTAAATTTGTCGAATTTTCCCCAATCACTTTTCAGTATTTAAGGGAATTAATATCTGAATTAAAGCCCTCTTCTTATCCCCATGATCTATTGCCTCCCCGTCTTATAAAGGAAGCTTTTAACTGCATTGGTTTTTCCATTTTACAGATAATTAATACTTCGCTTATGTCTGGTCAAGTTCCTACAGCTTTTAAACATGCAATCGTCCAACCGCTTTAAAAAAAACAAAAAAAACAGATTTGGATGTTAATGACCTGATGAATTATAGACCAATTTCGAAGCTCCCATTCCTCTCTCAGCTACTTGAAAATGCTGTTTATCATCAACTACAGTCATTTCTTATTGAAAATAATATTTCGGATCCATTTCAATCAGGTTTTCGTGCAAAACATAGTACTGAATCTGCATTGATTAAAGTTACAAATGACTTGCTTATGTCTGTGGATTCGGTGTTGATATTGTTAGATCTTAGTGCCGCGCTTTCGACACCATAGATCACGAGGTCTTGTTAGAGCGCCTTCAACAGTGGGTTGGTATTTCGGGCACTGTGTTGAAATGGTTCTCATCATTTTTGAACTCTAGAACTTTCTCTGTTCCTTTTAACGAATCAACGACTGCTCCAGCCCCTCTTCTGTATGGTGTTCCGCAAGGGTCTGTACTTAGCTGCGTCTTATTTTCGTTATATATGTTGCCTTTAAGCCACATAATAACAAAATATGCGGTCTCTTATCATTGTTACACGCAGCTTTATCTGCCCCTAAAATTTGGAAATCCGGATTCATTGCAACCCTTATTTGATTGTTTATGTGACTTAAAAAAAAAAATGGATGGCCACAAATTGTTTACATTTAAATGAGGCGAAGACTGAGGTATTATTATTCGGATCGCCGTCGACTGTTGAAATTCTAACCCCCGCCCTGGGACCACGGTCACCCTATATTAGATCACATGTGAAGAATCTTGGGGTGATATTTGACTCAGATTTTAAATTTGAGAAGCAAATTATCAGCTGTGGTGAAGTCGTCCTTTTATCATTTTTAGGATTTTGGCTAAGGTGAGGGGCTGTTTGTCTTTCAAGGACTTTGAGGCTCTGGTCCATGCTTTTATATCTTCACGCTTAGATTACGGAAACGCGCTATATTATGGGGTCAGTCACTCGGCACTAGCTCGTCTGCAGTTGGTTCAAAATGCTGCAGCACGACTTTTGGCAAAATCTAGAAAATCATGTCATATTACTCCGATTTTAGTCTCGTTACATTGGCTGCCGGTGGAATGTCGAGTTATATTTAAAATGCTTTTATCTGTTTTTAAGGCGATTAAGGGGGTAGCGCCTCAATATATGAGTGATTTGATTCATTCATACTGCCCTCAGAGAGCACTTAGATCATCTGATCAACTTCTGCTTACTGCCCGCTTCACTGCCTACCACCGCACGAGTATTTCACACCTGTGGGGAACACTGCGATGTGCATATTATTTGCACTTTCTGCTTTTGAATTGCAAAAATAAAACCCAAGGAAGAAAAAGCAGTTTTTGGAAATCCTGCTTAAAGGTTTCTAAGCCATTATGTTTTTCTCATTCAACTTGATTTCCCAAGGGCTCATTGTACTGCCCTCTAGTGGACAATTTGTGTAGCAAATAGATGGTACAGTTAACATGGACATGCAGGTGAAAGTAATGTGTGCATCACGTTGTTCCTCATTTACAGTCACGTGTATGTTGTGTGTATGTGTGTATTGGGGAGAGAAAGATCCTGGACACTAAACACTGGAGTTCATGGGATAGATTGAGGCCACTGATGTAAACCAAAAGGTTTTTTATGTGCATATTCCTTCTTCATATATTAGATGTCAAGTAAGTGTACAGTTCATTGTAAAATGCAAAGAAAGGTTTAGTTTCCCTGAATAATAATTAATTGAAGTTTTTTTTTCCCTAAGTCTGCAGCATAATTATTCACAAGAGTGAGACATTTATGTGCATAAGTTTTTACTTAAACCAAGTGAAGCATCAAACGAGTCACCGATGTGATTCCGGCAAACACAGGGCCTCGTTTGTCACTGGTCATGTGACTCTTGGGGACACAACACATGCACATGCCTCGAAGAGAAGCTTCAGTTGTAGCCTTTCTGCTTGACATAAGCTTCTGAGGTTCAGTGTCATACATAACATCACTAGCATAGCATCACTGAGACTACGTCTCAGATTTCTTAAATGTTTCTTCTTTATGTCACCTTTAGGAGAAAATACTTAAGACAAAGTAAAGCTTGTAATGGGAAAGCTCAATTCAGTCTCATGAGACTAGAAGAAAAACTCTTTCTCAGCAACAAACCTTAGCTATAAGGATGACCGCTGAACCTTACTGCCTCTTTACAGGTCCTCGCCTGCTTTCGATACCATCGGCCGTGGCATCTTCCTGAAGCACATCCACAAAATCTGCTCTGGGCTTTACAGTTGCATTACTTTAACTGTTCCGTTAAATCCATTAAGGCTAAGGAAAAGTTTTGCAGCATCAAAAATGATGTGCATGCAGCCTCACAAGAGACAGTCATGGTGTGGGGTTGTGTTTCAGGAGTTGGGCTCGGCCCCTTAGCTCCAGCGAAGGGAACTCATAATGCTTCAGCGTACCGAGACATTTTGGACAATTTCATGCTCCCAACTTTGTGGGAACGGTTTGCGGACGGCCCCTTCCCGTTCCAACATGACATGGACACAAAGCGCAGTCCATAAAGACATGGATGAGCGAGTTTGGTGTGGAAGAACGTGACTGGCCTGGACAGAGTCCTGACCTCAACCTGATAGAACACCTTAGGGATGAATTAGAGCGGAGACTGAGAGCCACGCCTTCTCGTCCAACATCATTGTGTCTGACCTCACACATGCACTTCTGGAGGAACGGTCAAAAATTCCCATAAACACACTCCTAAACCTTGTGGAAAGTGTGCACAGAAGAGTTGAAGCTGATAAGTGTAAAGGGGGCGGGGCCAACATCATATGAAACCCTATGGATTAAGAATCGGATGTTACATGCATGTGAAGGCCGGCGAGCAGTTTAGTGTATCATCATATAGAGTTACCATTTATATTGTCTTATTCACGACCAAAACACATGAACAACGAGATCCAAAGCTTCCTTTAGCACACAAACATGTGACTGCACTGGAAATTGGTTCAGAACTGGACTGTGTTTTGAGTTTATTTGTGGAAATAGTGGTTTAAATAATTCTACGTCAATTAGTTACATAGAGATAATTCATTTTCATGGAACCCACAAATAAATAAACAAATAAACAAACAAACAAACAAATAAATAAAAGTTAACTCACCAACATATTTTTTTTATTTAGAAAGTTTAAGCCTATGCCTATAGACGTGTCACATGTTCTTTATCACAGTGGTGCAGTGCACCGATTCATTAGCTGGAGCCCCCATGGCCTTCCACGAGGAGCTGCACTTGAACCTTTTGACCACCAGATGGCAGTATTGCATATTAAACTGATCACGGCTGTATATTTGAACATTAAAAAAAGTTGTTTTTATTTTATTTTATTTTTATTTGAGTTGTCTGACACTGTACACTTGAGTTTAGTTAAATACTTACAAATTGGGCAAATTTTGCTCAGTGTCTCCCTGAGAAATGTTAAAATATCTCTAAGATTAGGTCAGTGTCCAGTGTAATTCCTAATTCCAGTCACTTGGGCATGAAATGTATATAACTCCTCTCTGTAATGTTTTGACTACGGGATACGGACTGTCAGTAGTTACTGTTCAATAATACTTTATGACACTACTGTTCCCACAACTCAAGATACGTCCAAGTCCAAGTGCAATATCTGATTACCAGCACATTTGTGCAATATTCTATCCCTTCATTTACACTACATTTCGAGTGCAATATCGGTATATTAATTATTTTTAGTGCAATATGTAACTTCTGTGTGCTATATTTAATTCTATTTTTACTTCTATCTACATCTACATCTAGGCATTTGGCAGACGCCCTTATCCAGAGCGACTTACATTTTTATCTCATTATACATCTGAGCAGTTGGGGTTAAGGGCCTTGCTCAAGGGCCCAACAGGGACAACTTGGTGGTAGTGGGACTTGAACCGAACCGTAGTCCAATGCCTTAACCACTGAGCTACCCCTGACCCTCCCTATTTATTGTTATTTTTCTTTACATTTTTATTTCTTTCATTTAATTTTTTCCTTGACTAATCTAATTTTTTCCTGTCTTCCTGGTAAATGAATCAAAGCAACTGTATAACCAGGACAAAGCAATTTCCCCCTGGGATTAATAAAGTTCTTTGAATCTTGAATTTTGTCCCCTGGGCCAGTAAATCCCCTTTTTTTTACTAGCCCTTAAAACAGTAAAAAAAAAAAAAAAAAAAAAAAAAAATCATTTATTAGTATCATATACATTGTAATTATTGTAATTTTGATCTTAGAACAATGATTATACAACATATATATATATATATATATTTTTTTTTTTACTATTTAATTATTATTATTATTATTATTATTATTATTATTATTATTATTATTATTCCAGACATTCTCACCGGGCTTTGATCCCAACACTGGGCAGGATTAATGTCGCTGCTCAGTCATTAACTACAATGTCAAATCTAATCATCAGTAATCATTATTTATACCGAAGTTAAGCTGTGCATCTTGCTCATGTATGATTCGAATATATCTACTAGTGTAAGTAACAGGGGTGAAATAAATTTTACATTCTAACTATGTACACAGTCCTGAGTAAATAAACTTAGAATTAAAATTTCTGCTTTAGAATATCAGCTCTGTTAACTTCCGGTGGGTTAAAACATGTATTCATGTGTTAAATGGGAAGCTAGAGCATCACACACCATGCAGTGAACTTTAATCAGGGTTTAGCGTGCTCTTGTATGTAAAGAATAAAGAAATACTTGTAACCTAAGGTATTTATATCTTTTCTGAGACATTCTATTTACAAATATTTCATTTTAACTTTATTTAATATTACAACATTTTATAAGAGAAAGTTACAAATACTTGATTCCTACCTTTATATGTGAGAATAAATAACACATCATGTGTCTGCCATAAATGCTGGAGCACACGGGAATCACAAGTCACCTCCTTGTCATTTGTGGTTTGGTGGTTTCTGTTTACGGTTGGCGTGTATCTGTCTGTTCCACATATTCTTTAATGCATTCATACCTCAAATGTCTAAACCAAACGTTCATTGTCATTGTTTTTCATCTGAACTTCAATATTATTGATTCTCGCTTCATTTAATGCAAAAGTGGTTAATGGACATACAGTAAGTGAGGAACAAACTGAACTCGGGTAAGACTGATAAGGACTGGAGAACAGCCTTGTTGTAAACACGTGAGCTTTTCCAAGTTAACCGCTGACTGTAAAGGAACCGGGATTAAGCTGAAAGTCGCTAGTATCAGATCTTTAATTCTAAAGGAAACACAATCCTCTCTCAAGCAGAATATCACTGTGCATTTGCCTTACAGCCTATTTTTACAGCACTATATGTGTGAAGATGAGGGTTAAAAAGATTCATCCTCTCTGGTTGGTTTGTTTTCAGCTGATTGTATCGCTAAGAAGATCATCAACTTTTCCCCTGTCCAATATCAAAATTAATATCAAATCATTTCATGGCAGCAGTGTTTTTATAACTGGAGAGGAATGCTGACGATCAACATTCAGGTCAGTACTGTAGGTATCAGCGGTCAAAATCATTCTTAGATTACTAGGAAGTTTGTGGTAAACTATTGTAAATCCCATTAAAAAGCTGATTTCTGAATGTGCTCAGCATCTACAGAGGACAAGACAGAGATCATTAAGGCCACCACAGACTGTAAAGTCAGAAAGAAAACCATGAAGTCTATAGCTCAGAGGTCTTGGAATTAAACAACAGTCTCACGATAGACTCTCGGCACCACCTGCCTGACCAAGAATGTAAGAGTAACTGCCCTCCCTCCCTCAGCAGCTTCCACAGAGCTTCCAGACCAGCATGTCAACACCATCTACATCCTCATAGCCATGATTATAACAGACTATTAGACTTTCATTCCTCTCAAGGACTTTTCACTGTAGTGCCATCTGATAGAAGGTGGAGAAGCATCTGTGCCACCTCCACCACCACCACCACCACCACCAGTTTGTTTAATAGTTCTGTCACAGCCTGATACAGTATGACAAGTCAAACACACAACCCGGCATGATTCATTACAGCTACACGTCACACCTGCCGAAGATGCTTCATGAACCACAGAACATTTGCCATCTGACATGCCGTCAACACCCAGTGATCAGGACATCGTGATCTAAGCTGGCAGTCTGTCATTGCAAATAGAGTTTAGTGTTGCTCTAACAA
Organism: Clarias fuscus; assembly: GCA_030347435.1. Taxonomy (NCBI): domain Eukaryota; kingdom Metazoa; phylum Chordata; class Actinopteri; order Siluriformes; family Clariidae; genus Clarias; species Clarias fuscus. Next base: position 1,676,420 of record CM059213.1, read on the forward strand.
CACACAGGAGTTCATTTTCCTAGAAACTAACATCATATTCCATAAAGCAGAAGTACCTGAAAATTTAGTACCAAGTAAGACCTGTACCCTAGAATAATTATGGCCATGGGAAAAAAGCTCAGTTAATAATTTGCAGTACAAACTTTTGAAAATTAACGTGCCATTACTGTACATGGTACCTGTATGCTAACATTGTTGATCAGCAAGATCTGAAACTACATGGCAGTTTTTACATGGCATGCAGTTTCAGCGTCGTATTCCCACTACCGTGGGAATGTGTCGTTTTTTAGGATCTGAAATTGCATACCATGTAGAAGTGGCAAATATATAGAGTATGGTCTGAGCTTCATAAGTAAATACAGTGGAACCCTGAATGCGAGCATAATTTGTTCCAGAAGCGTGCTTGTATATCAAAGCACTCGTATATCAAAGTAAATTTCCCCCATAAGAAACAATGGAAACTCAGATGATTCGTTCCACAACCCAAAATATTCATATAAAAATAATTAATACAAAATACAAAGTAGAAATGAAACAAATTAACCTGGACTTTACCTTTGAAAAGAACCATTGTCTCAGCTGTGATCATGTGACACTCGGCAGACAAAGCACAGTCAGGATTAAATTCCTTGATTCCATGCAGAATAAGGTGTGTGGTTAGTGTTAGACAAAATGGCTGGTCATGCTCAATGGAGACATTGTGTGTGTGTGTGTGTGTGTGTGTGTGTGTACGTGTAGAACCAATGCCCTTATTTTCAGAATCTCACTCCAAGTTTTGACCAACCCTAACCAATAAACTTCAAGTGAAATGCTATAGAAATTTAAAGACTTACAATGACTGAATACATAGAATTCTGCATCCTAACACAAACATGAAATTCGAACCTCAGCTCAAAGAAAATTGCATTTACTGGACCTTCTTCAATTTTAATAAAAAACCCCTGATCTATAGGGGAGAGATGCAGACATGTTTGTGGTTAAAGTGAACTCTGAAAATTGCAGATCTAAGCAAAATCTAGTGAAATTAAAATATGTCAAATATGTAAATATGGGGTACAAAGTACATGTAAGCAGGTGAAATATGAAGAATTGATAATCAGAAAAAAAATATGTGTGTGTGTGTGTGTGTGTGTGTGATGGTTGGGCGAATAATCACAAGTGTATATAATGGAGGTGAAGAATAAGTTTGATTGTGTAAAAAATAGGCGGAATACCCTTTTAGTCTTGAGGCTGACTCAAAAAAAAAAAAATCCAAAAAAAGACATTAATAGTGCTAAACATTCAATGAGTTTTACGATCTATGAACTGATACATGATCTACTGGTTGGTACTTTTCATGATCTGAATCTGGAAATTCACCCGTTTTGCATCTCATTTGTTTTTCTCTTTCTTTCTCTCTCTTGTGAGACTTGAAGTTAGTTAATGTTGGACCTATAGAAAGAATTTATTTAAACAAGTTCATTTATTTATTCATTTATTTATATATACTGAAACTATAATGGATGAAACTGCAGCTGTCTAAATGTAATGATCACATGTTTTTCAATATTTCTGCATATTGTCTCATTCTTCTTCTGCTTATTATTATTATTATTATTATTATTATTATTATTATTATTATTCCTAAAACTAGTATTATGATTATTATTTTTTATTACTGTTATGTATAATCTTACTAAACTAGTTCAATTAAACAAACAAATGACTTACATTGACAGAAATAACTTACCTCGATGGCCTTGCAGTTTCAGTTTCTAATAATTTGTCAGCACTTACTTCCAAAAAGTAAAAAAAAAAAAAAAAGCTCGTACGATAATATCCTGAATCCTACAAGTGACAGGGAAACAGTGAGGAGTTGGGCTACAGTGACAACACGTTTAAATCTTCTGCAGACCAATCAAGACATGAGTAACCGAAAGGGCGGTGTCAGTTGTCATGTGCAAGGTGTAGCTGCGTGCTGTGTTTTTGGTTTCATTACAGGAAGAATAACACTGCTGTGCTCTCTGTCTCTCTCTCTCTCTCTCTCTCTCTCTCTGTGCATGCACAAGTTTGGACAAGCGATTTTCACAACGATTTTAAAAGTTTTTCTGTATGTAGTTAAGCTTTTGTGTTGCGTGGATTGCGGAGAGTTTTGAAAAGGCTGTGAGTGCAATCGTGTGTCGTGTGAGTGTAAAGGAATGTTTCTCAGCGGTTGGAAACATAGTAGGACACAGTAACATCATGTCCACTTCACATATGAATAATACAATCGTGACTTTCCTAAATTCAGTTAATCAGATGAACGAGACTGTGCAGGGTGAATGCAGTAGTACTGCACCTTATCGCACATCTTAATATTGTACCGATATTTACTGCACAGTGAGGAGACCGTTCAACTGTTCATGAGCTACCGTAGGTTGTCTGTGGGGTGGAAACTGTTCTTGCGCCTGACCGTCCTGGTGTTTCGTGAATGAGCTAGACCTGGTAACGAAATTCAGGGTGGACAGTTTTGACTATGTTGGTTTGGTCACTACGGATACCGGCATGAAAGTCCTTAGCTGTGGTGAGACAGGGCACTTAGTCCATGCATGTCCTGAAGACCTGAACCTGGAAGGGGCGACAGACAGGCTCGCTAAGTGGACTGGGCCAGCTACGACTGAGTCTGGTGGAAATGGACCCGTTGTAGACGCTCCCTCCTGGCCCTCTCTGTTGCAGACGACCCTTCTGGGGCTGAGCCTTTCGGTAGGACCTGCCATGACAGAAATCCCCTGTAGTAGTGACTCGGCCAGTCTGGAGCGATGCTGCCGCTGTGGCACTGCACACAGGGGAGAACGCAGGGATAAACTGATCCTGCGGTGATCGAGACGGGTGATACAACGTCTGAACCCTCTATGCAGTTAAAGCAGGCAGAGAACATACAGTAGGAGACGATGTTGTACTGTAGATAACAGTGGACAAGATGGAGATATGTGTACTAAAACAGAAACAGAACTGGTTTTTAAAGTTCCAGCTATAAGAAAGCAATCCATTGTAGGCAAATGAAACACACAGGCAAGAAAGAATGAATGTGAGAGAGATTAGATAGATGGCTATTCTACAGCTTCAGTGAGTGAGTGGAAAGCGCTCGTGGCTCTCAGTGGTAGTGTTGCACTTTTATTCTTAATCTTTTATGCCCACAGCCTTGTGATATTTAAGAAATTTTTAAAAGAAAGACTGTGAGAGTGTGTTTTTATGCTGTTTTAAAACACATTTAACTGGTTAACAACACACTGTTTAAGTTATTTGACTCGCGGTGCACCACAGACACGCAGACATAAGACAAGTTTTTACGGAAAAATGGTATTTTATTGAGAAAAAACGGAGCAGGAAGGGGCATTGAGGACGGAGGGAAGGAGGAAAGAAGTGCGGATGTGCATGTGCAGTGCCCAGCTGGCACTCAGTTGGCAAGCAGCAGCAGTTTGGCGAAGCGGACTCACAGAGACAGCGGTAATCGTTGATCCCTCGATAACACCAAACCCATTTTTAATACTAAAAATACCAGACACTACAAAATGAAATTTTTGCTAAATCATCTTGCTGGTTTACCTGCTTTTAATCAAAGAATTTGATTAAATATTAAATATTCAAAACGGAGAAGTGTTTGTCACTGCGCTCGCTCCTTGAGGAACCCCTCATCCAAGGCTGGACATAACAAACAAGACTACTCCAGCCTTGAAACGAACTGATAACCTGGTAGAACTAACAGGAGCAGACTTTAACCACCAAGAGCTATTGGCAACACAACTTTTGCATCATTGGAGGTCAGCACTAAGAGCAGAGGAGCGGGGTGGTCAGCCCTGAGGTGGGTTCATATACCTAACATATCGCTCCTCCTCGTTTCTTTGTTTGATTCAACTTTATCAATAGTCATTAGATGTTCATTAGATCTATTATGATTGGTTTGGTCAGGTTGAGTGACAACTTCCTGTTTCGTCTCTTATCATCTTTTCCCCTAATGTCTCATCTTTATTCATTAATTATTAATTTCTCGTTTTTATTGGGTGATTTAATAAGCTGATCAGATTCTCTGTGATGTTGTCTCAACTTAATCTACGTAAATGGAACCCAAGAGCAACATTCATCTTGACCCAATGAAATCAAATCATTTTCATTTGAACTATCTATATTAATCTTGTTGAGCCAATTAATATTTATACAAGTAATTCATATGGATTATGTGACATTTCAGGCACAGTATGGCTAAATGTTCTCGCCTTTTTCCTGCCACACCTTCAACTGCCCAACAGACCCTGAAGCGACCACACTCACGTTAGAGCACTCAGTTAGCTTACAGTCACTTCTCTATCCCCGTTAAAGGCTCCTTCTTCCTTTCTATCTTCATCTGATTATCTATTGCATATTTTATGCAAATGCTATATTTATAAAAAATAATATACCACTAACACCACTGTATTAAAATTCTGTACCAGGAAGTGGAAATGTACAGTACAATCAGACAGGTGGAGCTGGGTGAACTGTCGTATTATCAGTAATGAAGCATCATGCTGTGTAAATGTAACATCACTATAAAAAGCTCATCTTCCCTGATTTGTGTGTGTTTTCTATGTTTTCTGTGTTTTATGTGATGGTGCCATTGGAGAGGAGTTCATTAGCTGTCCCACCCTCTGATCTGAGAGTTAATCTCACTGCTCATAACAACAGCAGTGTTCCCTTTCAAAAGATACACTTGATGCTGGGCTTGAAAGTATAACCTCAGTCAGGTGACGTCATCTGACCAGGTACACCTGGAGGTGATAAATAGGTCTGAACCGGAAACATCCTCAGGTCGTTTGTCTTCAAGGCTGTATTGCCTTTGCGTGTGTGTCTCTAACGCTACTGCGTGGCAGGTTAAAGAGAGATATATAGGAAGAGATGCTTACCTCCGTGTGGGAGGCTTCTCTCCGATGACGATTGTCATGCTCTTTGCTTTGTGTGTTTGGGTGAAGATCATGCTTTGGGCGGACTCGAGGTACAATGTGAATACTGTGATCTGCTTCCGATCAAAGCGCTTCGTGCCCGGCTCGCATTGTTTAAAGAGAAATCGCGAGCTGCGCTTCACTCTTGGGGTTCGCGCGTTGATCTGGTGGAAGCACGTGAGACGGATTTGCCCTTTTCTCTCGCGCTCTTGCCGGATCAGGAGATTCCCGCGTCCGCTTCTGAAGCGCATCTCAATGCTTCTTCTGATCGGGCGCCAGAGACCTCCTCCCTTCTCTCCAGTGAGTTTATCACCCCGGGACGCTCCTCTCGCGGCGAACGAGAGTATGAGGAATTACTGGAGGTGGTAACCAGGAACAGGTGAGTCCCAAACACTCAAAGTTAGACAACAGGTCTCTGTCGGGTGGCCGAGGTGAGGGACCTCAATGAAGGTCCCGTCCCTTTTTTGGTGATCTCCATGATGAGGTAACTCGTTCATGGAGCAAACCTTATTCGTCCCGCATATTTGTGCCAATGACATCAATTTCTTCAACGATAGTTGATGCAAGCACACAGGACTACATGATGATGCCCCAGGTTGAGGAGACACTTGCGAGCTATCTCTCTCCTGGATGCTCATCTTTGCTGAAGAAGCCTAAACTCCCCACCAAGCCGTGTAGACTAACATCTTCGCTAGTGGGGAAGGCTTTTCAGTCAGCGGGTCAGGCGGGTGCAGCGCTGCATACCATGGCGGTGTTGCAGGCATACCAGACTGATCTACTGAAGGACCTGAGCACTGGCAGGTCCATCGACCAGCAAGCTTTTTCAGAGCTTTGCCGAGCTACGGATTTGTCTCTCCGTGCCACAAAGCACACGGCCCATGCCATTGGCTGCTCCATGGCTGCTATGGTTGCCACGGAGAGACATCTGTGGCTGAACCTCACTGGCATCAAGGACAAGGAGCGTTTGTTCCTCCTTGATGTCCCTATCTCGCCTTCCGGCCTACTCGTTGACGCTGTGAACACCGTTACCAATAGGTTTCGGGAGGTGGAGTCACACGCCATGAGGAGGTGTTTCTGAGGTTTCTTCCCTGCCGTGCTCAGGAGTTAGGACCGTCGGCCACCCAGTCCCGACTAGGTCCGGTTCTAGTGAGGCGTGAGGCGCAGAAGGAGAGTGTGGTGAGCCGAGCACCCTCTTGTAAAGACTGGGGTACGACTCAGCCCGCCTTTAAAAGACCGGACCTGAGGAGCATGATCTCCTCAAAGAAGAGGTCCTGAGGCTGGTGAAATGCCAGGACCATGAGGGAGTCTCAGAAGGCCACCCAAACTCCGCCACCATTGGTGCTCGGAAGAGTGGTCACCAACGAAGTGTTAGTGTAACCCCCCCCCTTCAACCTGGTGTTGTGCCCCTTTCAGAGAAATTACTGCCAAATATATCTCCTTGGGCTCAGAGGATCCAACCTGCGCATTGCCTTTTGTGTTTCAGCGGCGTGGTCTTCACTTCTGTTAAACCGGAACGAGCGCATTTAGCTAATTATAGACTTTGCTGGGTATAGAGGCCATAGAACATGTTCCTCCCCCAGACACACAGTCAGGCTGCTACTGCTGGTTTTTCCTGGTCCAAATAAAAAACAATAACACAAAAAATTAAATAATAAAAATAGGGGGGGGGGGGGGGGGGTCCGTCCAATTCTACATCCTTGCGGGTGCTACCGCTATCTCAGTATATTAAAATAAAAAATTTTGACGGTCAAGATGATAGTTTCTCAAATCCAATCACAAGATTGGTTTGTGACAATCGACCTGAAGGACGCATATTTTATATAGAAATATTGCACCTGCACATATATAAGAGGCTGGATGCAGCACTGTTTCCTGTGTGGTTCCAGGACATCCGTAATTCGAATTTTATTCATGACTTGCCTCAGTCTCGGGAGCTAGTGCTTCGCCGTCAACATGTCGTCCTAGTTCATCTTGAATTTTTAGGGTTGAGACTCAACGCCAAGAAAAGCGTTGTCTCTCCCGCTCACAGGACAACGTATTTGGGGGCCGTAGGAGGTTTCAGTCTGAATACAGGCACATTGTCTCCTGTATGTACCGAATCTATCTTTAGCGTCCTAAGGAGCATCAAAATAGGCCAGAAGGTGAACCTTTGTTGCTTTCAGAGAATCTAGGTCTCATGACAGGTGTATCTATGGTGATATCCTGGGCCCCCTGCATATGAGACCCTTCTGTTGTGGCTGAGAGCCAGGGGATTTCATTTAAGGGCCAATCCCCTGAGCAAACAGGATACGCGCCAGGGGCTTAGTACCCTTTCTATGTGGTTCAGACCCCGGGTTTTAACTTTGGGTCCCACTTTGGGTCCCACTCTAGGTCTCTGTCATCACAAGATTCTAATGACCGACGCTTTCCTTTGGGTTGGGGTGCGGTCTTGGATGGCCGTCCAGCTCAAAGAATCTGGAGAAGTCATCTTCTCGCATGGCACACCAGTTGCCTCGAAACGATGGCTTATTTCAGGCCCTGAAATACTTCCTCCAGCTAAGAGGCTACCATGTCCTAGTGTGGGCAGCACAATGAAAGTCTCCTATATAAATCGGCATGGTGAATTGCGTCCGCGCCGCTTGAAGGAGCTAGCGCAGCAGATTTTGCTTCAGGCTTAGAACAAGTTCCTGTCCCTCAAGGCGATTCACATTTCTAAGAGATCCTGGTAAGCTAATATAAACTATTCCAAGCGCTAGGGCTCTCTCGAACATAATTCTGGATGTATGGCAAACCATGTAGACCCAGTCCACTGCCAGACTGTCTCAGTGCTGGAGTTCCTGCATGAGAAACTGTCCTCAGGCCTAGGACAACAGTCCCGTTAAGGGACAAAGCTATTGTGTTCAAAGGTTGAGGCCCCTTTCGAACCTTTAGAACTTGTGCCTATTATGCATCCACACCCGAATTATCTTCCGAAAGTTCCATTTTTGATTATGCAACCAGTTGTTCTTGAAACCTTCTGTCCTCCGCCGTCTAATGCTCAGGAGCAGGAAGGATTTCACTTATTGTGTCCAGTACGTGCTCTACAGATTTACGTCTACTGCACTAGTCAGTGGCGCAAAGAGGAGCAGCTCTTTATATGTTATGCCGCAACCGGGTGTGCGGCTGCCACTAAGCAATCACATTAAAAGGGTGAGGGATACTGTTGCCCTAGCCTATAAGGTACGTGGTCACACTTCACCTCTAGGAGTTAGAGCCCATTCAACTAAGGGGTTTGCAAGGTGTTCCATGGCTGCAAGTGTGTGATGCGGTAGGCTGGTCCCCTCCGCCCACTTTTCTCAGTGTTTATAGTTCGGATATCCATCCTACTCCATGCTTACGGTTCTAGACTCAGCATCCCACAATCAGGTCTAGACTTCTTTGATGATTGTGCGCGCACGCTACACAACTCTGGGGTCCAGACACTTCCAGTGCGGCGGCGTTGGTATTCTCATTCCCATAGCGCTTTCAGGCGCAGCATCAAGTGTAGCTTTTGAAAGGGAACGTCTCGGGTTACTTTGCTGTAACCCTGTTCCCTGAAAAGCGGAACGAGATGCTGCACTTTAATGCCGCACTGTAGGCGTGACTGGACGACCTTTCAGACAAATTGACCTGAGGATGTTTCCGGTTCAGACCTATTTATAACCTCCAGGTATACCTGGTCAGATGATGTCACCTGACTGAAGTTGTATGGGCCAAGTTTTTGGCGTGTTTGACACACATGCTTCAACAACCGGTCAGTGGAGACCTTTTCCCATAGCGCTTTCTAGAGCAGCATCTCATTCCCGCTTTTCAGGGAACAGGGTTACAGCAAAGTAACCCGAGACGTTTTGCACCAGTTTTTTATGACTGTACAGGAGAGGTGACTCTCAACAATATCAGGTTAGTCATGATTTAGCAAGAAAAAAAAGCTAAAGTTTGTGATACCGATTGCTTTTTTTATAAATTATATCAATAGAAATTATTCCTTCCTTGTGACGGCCTTTAGGAAAAGATTGTCTTGATGTCTGTAGCGGTCCTTTGGCTCAGGTGACACTCCTCCATGTGGAGTATTATAAGGACACACACAATGCTGTAATGAACAGTACCCTGTGTGGTACAGGGACTGGACTCGCCCCTAGCCCTTTGGAGTGTGTGTGAGGGGTTTGCAGGCAAATATCAGTTAACAGTGCCATCTGTTGGGTGGCGGAGGTTACAGCATGTTACTGGAGACTAAACGCATTGAAGTCTCATCTGTGATGTCACTATATCTTCCCAAAGTGACAGAGCAGTTAGACTGGGCCTTGGCAATAGAACCTTCCTTTCCTCAGCTGCTATATTTTTCAGGACATCTGTAGAAACACCACAGTCTGTCCTTATTCTACACTGTCTCCTGTTGGGCATCAACACTGCTACTGATCCCGCAAAACATGCATAAATGAGGATGAGGATGGACCCATATGGGAAGATTACACTGTAAGATTTCAGGGGTGGTTTAAAACCGAAACCCGTCCCCCGGTCAGGTCTTTGGAGCCAGTGAACGATCCACTCGGCTTGTTGATCAGGAACAATCTCATCATTCTATTCATTCACATTCACATTTCATACAAAATTAAATAATTCTTTTGCTTTTGTAAAGCTGCTTTGTGAACAGACAAGCACATTGACAACTGTTAAAAGCGTGATACAAATGAAATTTAATTGAATTTTAACATGAGCAAAATATTTTTTTAAATTAAATGTTCACTTAAAAAAATATTGTGATACATGTGGTAAATGTTTATATCTATGCTGTGTGGCCAAAAGTATGTGCACCCTTGACCATCAAACAGTACATCCCCACACTGTTGCCACAGCCTTGGAATCACATGATTGTATAGGGTGGATTTGAACAGAGCGCCACCTTTTGGATGAACTGGAAGAGCAACTGCACCACAGACACACACACACACACTGACTCCACATACTTTTGGCCACACGGTGTATATATTTCAAAAACACAAAAACTCAAAAATGTATAAAAACATAAACAATGGACATCTTGATATGTAAACATACAGTATTTAAAAGTCATGCAAATGAATTTCTTTATCAATACAGATCGGTTCATCTATTACATTACATGCTGTTAGTAAACCCTGAGAAAGTGGTGCTTTACCAGACAAATGATAAAACAAAATAAAACAAACAAACAAACAAAAAACAACAACACTTACTGTACTTTAGCTACACAAAGAAGAAGAAGAAAATTACACTCCAGGCCTCCAGATTACACACAGCTGTTTAGTCCCAATGAGTTCTCATCACATTGTGTGTGTGGAAATGCTCTTACTTTCACTATTACACATAGCTCTGACTTCTACTGGACATTTTTAACCTTGAAACGTCACTGAGTGTTTAAGTGATCTCCATCACGCTCATGCAGGATGTTTCTCTGACAGCATTTCATCTGTGACGTTGAGGGTTCAGCTCTGTCCTCCCAGGGTTTAATAATGTGTTGGACAGTTCTTAACCCATTTCCCGCCATTTCAGCCTGGACTCCTTAGTTGTTGTCATTGCTTGATGTAGGGCCTTTCTGAAACTTTGTTTGTTTAGTTTTTGGCCAGGCAGTGTAACACCATAACAAACACAGAAACACCAAAAAAACTAAAATTATCCAAATAAAAATTAATACGCTTTTACGCAAAATAGTCTATGTAAATACTTAAAACATGTAAATGCTGACTTTAACATACATTGTCCAAAGAAGGTGACAAACAAGTAAATATATACAGACAGACAGTAATGCTCAACATTCCCCGTCCTCCCTTAATCATAACTTTGTTGGATAAAGATGTGTTTGATTAAGAGCTAAGTGGGAAAACACCTGTGGTGTGTAATGCTTACACTAAAGGATGTGCAGATACAGTATTTAAGCATTTTGCAGAGGAGTATTAAAGTCCCAGGCAAACAAATTTACTTCATTCTTTTGTTCGGTTATTTAAAATCTAAATTTAAAACAGCAACCATTTTTGGTTTATTCATCTCTTCTTGCTCATGTGAATATGACTCTGGACTTTGACCAAAAATACTACATGCAGTAGGAGCATTCACCAAGATTAATGGATTCATAAAGAGAATTTACTAAAAGCACATTGATTTGTTTTTTACATCTTCAGACCTAAAGCATAAACATCATTGTGAATTCCTTAAATTTTTCCATAAATTTTTGTCATAAATCCCCCTGGGTCCAGAATCAGTGGCCCGGACACATCAGACAAATGTCTTTATCCAGAGAGACGTTTATATCATATACATCTGAACCGCTGATTGTTGGGTGACGATGGGGTTTTAAACCATCAATTCCAATCAGCAGTTCAACTACTTAACCTCTACCATTTTTTTTTGGAGATGCTGTAGACCTGGGCTGTGTTCAGAATTCAGTTCATTTAAGTAAACATTTAATAGCAAAATTGTTCACAGCACAGACGTTAGATGCCAGACATAACTACAGACTGGAGTGTTATTCAGAAAGTATGCATGAGTTATGCAACCTAGGCAGAGGTGCATCCGAGTTTCACGTTATTCTTAAATACACTTAAGAGCATTTCTCTTGTGTGACATCGACTGACGGACTGAATTGGCTTAAAATGTGCTTAAATAAACTGTGGAATGATTGAGACCTACAGTAAAAATGTTTTTAAACATACGATTAAATATGAGTCATTTTAGTTATCTTGATCATTATTCAAGCTGGTGCAGACGCGTGGCTTCTACTCCAAAAAAATCTTTCAACCACAGCGGTGTGACCTGTGCAGATGATTTCAATAACCTGAATAGGGAGCTCTTGTTTGTTACCTATACGTACCAAAAACCTCTCCCACATACATTAAAACCTAGATGTGATCCAATCTGAACCATGACTCATGGTTCAGATTGGATCACGGCTTGGTCACATGGATTGGATCGTTTTTTTGGATCAAGCAAATGAAATAGAAAAAACAAAAATAAAGCTTTTCATGTATTACTTATTTTTCTCCTGCCTATCATCTTGAATTAAAAACAACATTCAATGTGTCCAATGGTCCAATAAAATACTAAAATAAAACAAAATTCAATATCCAGCTATTAAATTAAAGTGCAATATGTGGCATTTTTTTCTTGTTTGATGATGTGGCCTTGGCTATTTTTTTGACTATTGTTTAAAGAAAAAAAAAAAAACTAACCTTATTTCTTTAAAAAATGGAAAATGGCCTCTTTTTATTAATTTGGAATTACAAAAAGAATATTATTTTATGAAACACAGTATGCACATGTGAACAGCCAAAAAAAAAAATGCTATATTTTGCTAATTTTGGCAAATTATATATACAGTATAAACCGTATTTCATAGAAGTGGGGTGGGGGGGGGGGGGGGGGGGGGGGATTTGGTTCCATATCTAAATTTTTTTTTGCATCATGTATCATCACATTTAAGGTGGTAACATGTTGCAGTTCCTCTACAGTCCTACAGGTGGGGCACTTTAAAATAGCCATAAATTGGCAGGCAGCACAGCGTCCTGTGTCATAGGAGTAAATTATTTGTAGATTGTGTTTAGAATTTAAAAGGTATTGTGATATTAACTTATCAGCTGTTCACTGTTTACTTCATGTTTTAGGCAGACTGAACCTATGGAGCATGTGTGAGAAAGAATGAGCAAGGAAAAATAGATTTTTAAACATATAAACTATTAAACTTTTTTTTTTTTTTTACTAGAACAGTCGTGATGCCGTTCTTTTCTTCTCTCCCTGATTCGCCGCAACTTCGTAACGCTCCTCACAACTCCATTCTCATACACCACTCTGACACGCCCAAACTTTAGAATCTCATTCTCAATCCTCTCTGTGTCGCAGTAGCCCTTTGGCTTAAACCGAACGATGGAGTGCAGCAGCGGATCATCCAGCGTGAACCGCTGTCTATGACTATCGGGCAGCTGTAGGGTTATTTTAGCTTTGCAAGTACGCTGTACTTTATCACACCTGCAGTTCGTGTTGCATCTTGGACACCTGACACTAAAATGTCGAGGAAGCCAGGAAGGAACTGTAGAGTCGCAGTTAGTGCAGTGATACTTAGAGGTGACGAGAGCTCCGGTGATCTCACCCTCAACTGTATATGGACGGATGATGGGAGGCCGTCTGCTGGAAGAAGTTTTACTGCCCTTTGACTCCTTGGATTTTTTAGAAGATCTTGAAATACTAGATAAAAAACAACCAAGTCTCAACTTTGAAATATTATACAGTTAAACCTTGGATTACGAGAATAATTTGATCCAGAAGCGTGCTACTCTCGTTTCATCAGAAGTGAATTCTGATGAAACTCTTATGATTCGTTCCACAACCCAAAAATATTCATATAAAAGTGATAATACAGAATAGAAAGTAAAAATAAAACTAATTATACTGCACTTTACCTTTGAAAAGAATCCCAACAGAGCAGTGTTTCAGTTAGAGGAGGTTACTGTGTAGAATGACACACACACACACACACACACACACACACTAATGGAAACACCGCTCTGTCGGGAAACTTCTTTAACAAGGAACCTCTCTAATGACACTCTTGCTTTATGCACACATGCACACTTGTGGTCACAATGTTATACTGTAATAAACAGTATGTGTGTGCGCAAGGATGTTGACTATACAAGCATGGGAGACGATTATCCACAATCCTGCAGCGTGTAAGAGAGAAGAACCATTAGCCCAGTTGTGATCATGTGACGCTCCTCGGCAGACAAAGTGCATGTGCACTACTTGTATGTCAAGACCTCGCTCGTTTATTAAGTTAAAATTTATTTTAAAAATTTGCTTGTCTTGCAAAACACTCGTAGACAGAGTTATTCGCAATCCAAGGTTCCAAGGTGAATGTTAAAATACAGTGGAACCTCAGCGTAGTAATGTCCCTTCCAAACCAATTTTTTGTCTTAAGAATAAAAATTTTCTTTCAGCACATGAATCATTTTCGCATTACGCACCAAATGCCGGCTACGTCAGGCGTACGTTCGGGAGCCGTGCAAAACTTGTTTGTGTCAGTGGAAAGTCAAGCGTCAAAATGAGTTTATATATTTTTTGCATTTTGTCTAAGATTTAGTGAAGATGCAGCACCGTGGGTCCCAAGAGTGTTATCAAGGACGTTAGCGAGAAGAAAAGGGAGCCGCTTTCAGTTTGGTTTTAAAGCAGCCGGTGCCTAAAGGAATCATAAATTAAGATTAAATTAGGGTTTAATATCTATTAATTTCATACTTTACTTCATTTAAATGTCTTTTCCAAATGTTTTGATTGTTTTTATATACAAAAAAATATAGTATCGGAATAGTATAGTATAGTATAGTATAGTATAGTATTGTATAGTATGTATAGTATTGTAATATTGGTAATATTTTTGGGTGGCTGGAATGGATTATCTGCATTTACATTATTTCATTTGGGACAATGGGTTTAACAATACAAAATTTTACCTTAAGAATGGATTAATTTCGCATGCCGATGTACCGCTGTACACAGATTTACTTTACTATTATAAACGTGCAGTGTTGGAATAAAAAAATGCATGACAAACTGGTTAGACGAAACGGATTGTGCTTTCTTGTACTTTTAACACACCCAGAGTGAATGAGTACTGTTACACCAACGTAGTCATGGTTACTTGGTTCGTGTTGTCTAATGGTCTCCAGTGAGTGCAATAAAAGTAGCTTCTGCCAACTGTCTCACCTCCATAACCCTATTCAGTGTCTTACTGTACATTTAATGTATTCTTGTAAAAATAGTTCCTCTTGGTAGTAGCTTGAGCACACAACTTTACCATACAACAGTAACCATGCAATTAGGGTCAAATTTGGTCATATGATTAATTTGCGTAAAAAAAATAGTAATGCGTTAACATTTTCAGATTAGTAACATGTTAAGGCAGTAATATTGACATCACTAATGTATTTATAAAATGTAATGCTTCTCATACTTACAAAAGGTCTTTAGTTTATATCCATAAATTATATAAGGTAATTACATTTTTCTGTCTTACTGTAAGGGACTACCATTAGAGGTCGCTGTGCGCACATGCTTGTTTTTGTTTTGTAGTTTTTGTTAGTCGACTCAGTTTCCCAGAAGGCACCTCGGTCAGGTGATGCGGGTGCTCACCTGAACCGAGGTAGCTCATTATTAGTGTTATGAATAGCTGATTGTTCTGGGAAACTGGGTTGAGCATTATTACTGTCAGTGGGCATTTGTTTTGATTTGGTTTTGTGTTGATTATGTTTTATTTTACTTACTGTAAGTTTGTTTATAAGGGCTCTGACTTGTCTTGTTATCTGCTTGATGTGTAAGTGTATCTTTTGGTTTCTTCAGTTCATTCATGTGTTAACTGTGTTGTGTGTTCCTTGTGGTCCCCCTAGCCTCTAGTGTGCCTCCTTTAGCCCCCCCAGTGTGCCTCCCTTAGCCTCTAGGGTTCTCCCGCCAGTCTCTAGCCCTGTCCCGTCCAATCTCTAGTATTCCTGTCCCCCAGTCTCTAGTATTCCTGTCCCGTCCAGGCTCTAGTAGTCCTGCCTCTCGTATTCGTGTCAGTCCTAAGCCTTCGTGTCAGTCCTATAAGGTCTGAAATGCTTAAAAAGGTCTGAAATAGGACCTGTAAATGCTAAGAGACTATGTACGCTTCAAGAGACTGTGTGTGCATGTGTGTGTATGTCCAGAGCCCATGTGTGTATTTTGTTCGTTCCTTTTTTGTTACTTAAAGACTTTTATGTTTGAAAACAACCCCTGTGCGCCTATGCCTGGCCATGGCAATAACACCCGCCTGAACTGCCTGTCATACCAGCTACGTTTACACTGTCAGTTAAATGTGACCCAATTCCAATTTTTTGCTCATATGTGACACAAATCGGATATTTTCTATGTCCGTGTAAACAGGAAGAAAAAAAAAACGCATACATTCCGATATTTCGAGATCGGTTTCAGGCCTCCTTCATATGTGGAAATAAATCAGATATAGATCAGATATGTGCTAATGTGATTGTCGTGTAAACGGACAGATCGGATTCGTTCTGTAATCAGGCACACCGATGATGCGCTGCTCATCCCAAACAGATGCGCCAGTGTGCGGTAGCCCCTGTTGCAAGCCACCAGAGAGTGACACCGACACGACTCGCACCTAGACATTCCTCTGAATGGTTGAGGGCACAATAAATGAAGCACATGCGCAGGCTGCAATGATGGCCCTTTTCATCCTTCTCCGTTTTGCGAACTTTGCGTATATCGCAGAGCTAGCAACAAGCATATTTCGCCCTCGTCCATCTTGGCTAGTGTGTAGTGCAAGAACCTCCCTTTAAGTATGCGCGATGTTTCAGACGGTATGGCGAGTGTAAACGCGTGAATCGGATATGAGTCATAGTTGAAAGAACGTGTAAACAGACGGTCAGAAAAATCAGATATAGGCAACAAATCAGAACTGGGCATCGAGACCTGCGGTGTAAATGGAGCTTTATATAAACTAGGGAATAGGGAACATGAACTAGTGCTCTATATGTATACGTCATACAGTATATATACTCACGCTGTTGGGGCGGCGTCTTTGTCAGATAACACACCCTGTTTTTGTAACAAAAACAAAATACAATTCACTTTCCAAATTCTCATTAAATGATATTCTGTATGCTTTGTAAAGTTCAGTTTTACCTGAGACTCAGGTTCGGTTTTTCTCTTCCTGGTGTCATGTAAGATCACTGCAATGATGTATTTGGAATATTATAGATGTAAAAACTCAGGATGGAACAGTGTGATATTCACAACATGAACATGAGGAAGTGTGTGGAAATCCAGCAGTCATTACTTTTAATGTGTTTAAAACTAATCCTGACTTAGAATGAAAGTGTCAGGCTACAGGATCGGAGAAAGACTTTACACTATTCTTACCAGTACAGCTGTGGATTGTTGCATTTTGCATACTAGTTTTGTAAAATCCTGGAGAGAAAACATGACTTCCATCACTAGCTGAAATGTTAAGGTTCAGCGAGGCGGCGGTGGAAGCAGCTGCAAAAAAAAAAGATCAGAAACACAGACACAGAAATGATTATGTGTTAGAACAAGAAGATTCATATAAACACCTTCTCACCAAACTCACAAAAAGTGGAAATTTCAATTGCAATGGTTTGTAAGGATTTCACTTCCAGAGTCTCGAGAGGTTTTATGAAGAAAAATGGAGGTCAGTTAATTTTGTGTTTTTTTAAGAATAGTCTGTGTTTTAAAGAAATTGCTTTGTAATGTAATGTCCACTTTTTTATTTTGTCATTTGTATTTTAGAACTTATTAAAAAAAGATAAAATATATCATTACATTATATAAAAAGATAGCAAATCTTATAGTTTTTGTGCTGCCATCTTGTGATATAACAACAACAACAACAACAACAACAACAACAACAATAATAATAATAATAATAATAATAATTGCAATCTCACCTTTTTGCTGGTCATTGCGGTTTTTTGATTGTGGTCTACAAGTAATCTTGCTCATCTCAGTCAGGATGAAAATAATAATAATGCTTTACTGACTAAAAATAAAAGAAGAAAAT
>CM059213.1:1696427-1921427 GCA_030347435.1 Clarias fuscus
AGTACTGCTGTAGTTTAGCTCTTAGTCTGATTTACTACTAACATGTTGATACTAACCTGACAAGCTCCTAGTCTGTTTTAGTCACTAACCTGATTAGTTCTTAGTTCATACCTAGTCTGCTGTGTACATAATCTGTTTGTCCCTTGGATCTTTGGCTACTAGTCTGTTTATCTACTGTACCATCCAGCTTAGTGATAGCTTAGCAAGTCTGTCTGGTATGTCTAGTACCTTGTTTGTTCAATCCTTAGTGTGTGTCTGATGTCAACCTACTTTGTTCAGGTTTTTTAAATAAAAGGACTCTTTATGTTCGTACCTCTGCATCTATGCCTGCCCTTCTTTGCCCACGGCAATCAACAGCCAGAAATACCACTCCCTTTAAGTATTATGACGTCATTCTGTACAGTGTAAAAACAAAGTGCTAATTTTACAGAAAGAACTATTATATACTTACATTTTTTTTTATAGTTTTCCTTAAAAAAAAAGTATATATACAGTACAAATCTCTGTAAAATTACAGACATTATCTGTAAATTAAGTCGACTGTTAAGTATTGTTTCAATACTGAAAAAAAAAAAATCACATTTCTAACAGTAAAAATACTATATTTTTCTGTTTTAAAAAAAAAAATTATGTACAACTTTATGTCAAATTACAATAATAAATTGTAATCAAATATGAAACTAATTCGATAGAGGTTAATGTCCATACAAAAAAAAATTATTTGGTTTTTGTGTAATTTTGAGGTAAATCATATTAGGCTTATAATACTTTGATATTTATGTTCTAAATGCAAAAGCATCTGACTTAAAGATTACCCACGGGAGGAGGCACCAATGAGGGGTTCTTCTGCTGCCGTACTTACATGTTTCTACAGTATCTTCCTTATGCCGCCAAAGAATGTGAAGAGGATGTAAGAGAGAAAACGCAACGGTTAGCACAGCCAATCAGAAGCGCGAGGAGGGAACTTTCTAATTCTGACGCAGAAATACACCCGAGTTTATTATATCAGACACAGATGCAGTATGATATGATATGAATCAGCCAATAGGACACATGAATCCTTCCAATGTTTAGCGCGCGCAGAGGTAAACGGTTTCTGTGTAAATTCAGAGGAGTAAAGACATGCTGCTGAGCTACAGGTGAGGAGGAAAGCCGTCTCAGTGGGACAGACGGGAAGACTCTGAAATGTCAGCGTGTTTCAGTGTGAGACAAGATACCTGCAAACTCAAGAGACAGTGACGGTAAAATATTTCTTATTGTTATTTTAATTCTTATTGTTGTTGCCGTAAACAAAGCCTTGTTTATCAACACTTCCATGTTCGTCTCAGGTACTGTTAACATTACTTCGCCATGTCAGTGTTGAGAAGCTTCAGGAATTTACCTACATCTATTAGGATAAAGGAGTCAGATGGACAGGGACTAAGACTTGTGAGAGAGAGTCGGTACTGAAACTTGACTGCAGTATTATGCAGGGGGATGCTCTGACTGACTCTGCATCTTATTCAAATTCCATAAAGCTCATCAATATAGCTCTATATGTATAGTTATCCATGCAAATTTGTTCTCTCATAAAAATAATAAAAAAGTCACCTTTTAACATACTGTATCTAGTATTATATTATTTCTTTTTATTATATTTTGTATGATACTTGTACTATACACGTGTGTTATTAGGAATTTATGCAAAAAATGTGAAATGACAGGATTTTTTTGTGTTGTTGCTTTATTTGAAGGTGTTTGATCTTAAATTTAGGAAAAATCTCTAAAGTAAGTGTTTCCCTACTAAATGTCTAAGGTTGTTGCTTTATTGAAGGTGGTTGATTGTAAATAATAGAATGGTGTTTCATTGCTAAACGTTTAGTGCTGTCGCTTTAATAAAGGTGTAGAATCGTATAAAATTAGGAAAAATCTGTATACATTTGTAAAAAAAAAAAAAAAAATTATAATAAACATGAATCATTTCCCTTTCACTTCACAATTATGTGGGTGCCACTTTGTCTTGGACTATCACATAAAGTCGCAATAAAATACATTTGCACGACAAAATATGGAAAAGTGGGTAAACGGGGGTGTGAATACTTTTGCAGAGCACTCTAGTGTCACATTAAACTGAAGTGAGATATAATGAAACTGAAAGGAAGATGAGCAAGATCACGCTCACTTATCATGCAAACGTATGCAAATCATGACCACTAGGGGGCAGTAATGCACCAACAAGGTAATCACCAACAAGGAGGAGAAGAAGAATTTTAAATTTGATATCCTGCACGCGAATTTTGCACGGAGTTTTCGTAATTTAATCAAAATCTGCGATATAATCATTGTTCTGTGCGCATCTGCAGGACTTTTAATGTTATAGGAGGAAAGCTGAAACAAACATATGCAGGCAAGTTTTCAATTTAAAAAAGCGCAATCGATAACTTTCATAAAACTTGAGCCAAAACAGGAAGCGAAACAAACAGAAACAAACGTTAAATGTAATGTTTTTCTTTATTTTATTCTTATTTTTTTTGTTGCTGTAGTTCCTGTTTGTTTGCTTTAGATTGTATGTAAGCTTGTATTGTTCAATCTTACAAATTATTTTCTTTAAAAAAAAAAAAAAAAAACATTTGTCTGACCTTCATTTTCTTCTTTCATTTTAGACGATAAAATATTAAATGTTTTAATAAAGTTTTAATTCTGACTGAAATGGGAAAGATTACATGTAGACCAAAGCCAAAAAAGAGACGATCAAACTCCATTCAGAATGAAAGAGACCAGCAAGAAGGTGAGATTACCTTACAATTACATTTAGAAAAAAAGTTTAATCATAGCTATTATTATTATTATTGTTATTATTGTTATTATTATTATTATTATTATTATTATGTAGAAACAGTGCATTAAAAAAAAAAAAAAACCCTTGCTTTGTCTTCACATCCTGTTGCCTGTACTCCTCTTGCCTTAACCGTGTAAAATTTTCTTTTTCCTACTTGGAATATTTTTTCCAAAAAATTATATTGGAATGAAACATTTCAATAGCAGTTTATCCCTTACTTAGTAAAATACGTTTTGTCCTCTGTATGATTCAAAGCAACAAAGACCAAAAGTGCATCAAAACTGCCTTTCTACAGAATTTTGCATAGAGGATGAGATTTCCTGTAACAGATCTTCCATGAAGAACAGCTAAAAAAAAAATCTGACATATTCATCATCCAACTGTACGCCAGCATTCTGTACAGTAAATTACAGTTTGCTCAGAATAAAAAAAAAAAAAAAATTAAAAAAGCAGAATCTGAGCGCTCCTTCCAGGTAGCTGATCGTTCTGGTTTCTTCAGTGTCGTCATCCTTGCCGTTGCCGTGGTTTTCCCCAACACTGTTGCTATCGCTGCTGTCGTCTGAATATGACAAATCGCTGTTATTCATATTTTGGAAAAGTCGGCGGTCACTAGTCTTTTTATCATGTACGTATCACCGCCATCCTGTAACACGTGGTCCTTCTTTATTAACTCTTCTACTGGCCATTTTTGCATTTTACTTCCGGCGTATTCATTTATTACATCATGTCCAATCAGAATTCAAAGATGTCCCACCAGGTAGGACATATGACCTCCGAAGCGAACACCACCAAACTGGACATGTGCCCCATGATCATGGCTGAAAAGTTATGGGATCACCAAGTGGGACGAACGAGTGCAACGGCATTTTAGATGTCTCTCTCAGTTCCCTCGGCTGTAAAACCTTTATAACCTCAAATTTTATATGGGAAATGTTTTTAAGAACTGATCACAGTCTTATTTATTCATGATCACATAGAACATATAGTAGATAGATAGTGTACAGTTGTATATTTCTTTAAATATCAGCTACATATTAGAAAAATGATAGAAAGTAAGAACATGATTTTATAGCACAGCAATTGATTTGAGTCATTTTGTCATTTAATAAAAGCCTGTAATCAATGTTTGTGTTTCTGATCGTATGTTGCAGCTGAGTTAAGTGTTTTAACCCCTTCCACTCCCTCCTCGCTGAGCCTCAACACTTTAGCGAGCGATGGAAGTCATGTTGTTTCTCCAGGATTTTGCCGCAATAACATAAGGCAGCTAACGATCAACACCAATGCTGGTAAGAATAACAATCATTTTAAATGAGGAATATTTTTTAAAAGTAATCACTGTTAGATTTCTACACAATTCTGAATGTTCACTACGACAGAGACTTTGCCCGGATGAGGAATATTATGATCAGTGTTGTCACAATAGTAGAATTTCAAACTCAATGCTGATACCCAAGAAAATTGGCATACTTGATACCATGGATAGGAAATGTCAAAAACATGAAGAGGCACATTTTCCCCCAAATAATGATTAGAAAAATACATTGGCATGAAAAAGGCAAATGGCAAAGGTATTTGTCCTCTTCCTGTTTTTTTTTTTTTTTTTACTTTTTTTTTGCATATTTGTCATGCTTAAATGATTCAGATCATCAAACACATTTTGATATTACACAAAGATAATCCAAGTAAATACAAAATCCATTTTGTAAATGATGATTCCATTTATGAGAAAGTAACTGCTCCCTAAAACTAATAACTGATTGTGCCACACTTAGCCGCAACACCTACAATCTAGCATTTGTGATAACTGCCAACGAGTCTTTCATGTTGTGGGGGAATTTTGGCCCACTTTTCTGAGTTATTTAAATTCAGCCACATTGGAGGGTTTTCAAGCATGAACAGCTGGATTTAGGTTCTAACTTTGTCTAGACTAGGTTTCTGGTAGAGCGCAGAATTCATGGTTTCATCAATTATGGCAAGTCTTCCAGGCCCTGAAGCTGCAGAGCCCCAGATCATCACACCTTCACCATGGTTCACTGTTGGTACGATGTTCTTTTTATGAAACGATGTGTTACACCAGGTGGAACAGGACACACACCTTTCAAAATTGTTTTGTTTTGTTATGTTTCAACTTTTGTCTCATCAGTCCACAGAATATTTGCCCAAAGGTCTTGGTGATAATCAAGATGTGTTTTGGCAAATGTGAGACGAGCCGTGGTGTTCTTTTTGGTCAGCAGTGACTTTTGCCTTGGAACTCTTCCATGGACGCCATTTCACTTTCTTATTGTTGATTCATGGTTACATGTTAATCTGTTCTTGAATTCCTTTAGATGGTGGAATGATGTGTCGCTTTTTTAGATCATTTAGGACGCTTGCATTTAAGTGACTTCTTGATTCAACGGGTCTGGCAGTAATCAGGCCCGGGTGTGGCAAGTTAAATTTAACATAGTTTAAAAAAAAAATTGCTTAATCACAGTTCAATTATGATTCAACAATTTGGGAGTTGCAATTACTTTATCACAGCACTGTACAGTTAAACCTTGGATTGCAAGGATAATTTATTCTGGAAGCGGGCTTGTATATCAAAACACTTTTAAATCAAAGCAAATTTCCGCAATAAGAAATAATGAAAACTCAGATTATTCGTTCCACAACATAAAAATATTCATATAAAAATAATTAATACAAAATAAAAAAAAAAAAAATTAACCTGCACTTTACCTTTGACAAAAATCATGACTGGTGTAAAACAAGAGAAGAAGCAGGAGCAGGGGGGCTACTATTTTTTACACACACGCACACAACAGATTGCAACTGACGCTCCACTTGGACACAAAATATGAAAATGCTTTACGCACGCACAAACATGTGGTCACAGTGTTATAGTAAACAATACACGTGCACACAGATGTTGACAGTACGAGTGACGCCCGCGCACTGAGACTGAACATGGGAGACGATTACCCATAATTCCACAGTGCGAGAGAGAAAAGAACCATTGGCTCAGTTGTAATCACGTGGTGCTTGGCAAACAAAGCGCATGTGTACTACAGTACTCGTATATCAATATCTCGCTCGTTTATTAAGTTAAGATGTATTTTCAAATTTTGCTTGTCTTACAAAACGCTCGCAGACTGAGTCACTCGCAATCCATGGTTCCGCTGTAGGTGATAAATGTAAAAATATATATGTTTTATAACATAATATTCCAATTACACAATTGCAGTGTTCAAAGGTGACAACAGGAAGAGAACTCATGAATCTCAGGCTCAGGTAAAATGGTGAAGTTTACAAAGCATAAAGAAGATAATGTAATGAAAATATGCAGAATAACTTACAGACCATTTTGTTTCTGGAAAAAAACAGGATGGGTTTTCTGACACTGATGCCTCCAGAAAAATGTGAGTGTATATATAAAGTATACAAGAAGAACATTAGGTTTCAGTACATATTTTATGTCTAATATTCTGGATGTCCCATGACCCACTGACTGAGGGCTGTTGTGTTAGAGTGAAAGTCGTCCACGGAAAGCCGTCTTTTCTAAAAACGTGTCTGTTTAACGTGATGTTTATTTTCTAAAAGTTTATTGTACTGTACATTCTGTGTAGCTTTTTTCTATAGTGTGAACTGTAGATTTTAGAATCAAGTCATATTTAAAAAAATTGAGACTTGGTTTGTTTCTGTTCTAATATTTCAAGGACTCCAAAAAAGTTCAAGAAGTCAAGGAGAAGTCCATGTTCTATCACTAGACGTTCCCTCACCCCCTTCAGCGGAGCTCGTGATATCATGGGTGAAATCACTGGCGCTCTGGTCACCCCTGAGTATCACTGCAGTGAATGCAGCTTCAAAATCCCTTCATGGTCACCTCTGAGCTTTAATGTTAAGTGCCCCAGCTGCAAGACAAGCTGGAAGTGTAGTAAAGTCCCCTTTACCTGCAAAGCTAAAATAACCCTGGAGCTGTCCAGTGGACAGACGCAGAGGGTCACACTGGAGGATACGCTGCTGCGCTCCATCGTTAGCTTCGAACCACAGGGCTACTGCAACACGGACATGATTGAGAAGCAGGTTCTAAAGGTTGGGAGTGTGAGAGTCGTGTCTAATGGTGGAGTTGTGAAGAACGTAATGAAGTTTTCATCCGGTCCCATGTCTCTCCCTGATATGCTGGACGTCTCCCAGACAGATTCTGATTAGGAATTCTGGACCTTTTGTTGGTATTTACTGTATGTTTAGTTCACTCCACTATGGCTGAAACATTAACATTTTTTCATATTTGTCTACAACACCATCTTAAAGAATGCCAATGCTGACTTTAAAGTGGTGATACCATGAACTATTAGTCATATGTACTGTATGTGTGACAGTGTTTATATGCATTTAGAGCCTGAACATGCATTTCAGTTTGAACTACTATGCATTTGCATCAGTCTGTCAGACACTGGTGCTAGATTTAATACCGCTTCATACTACAACAACAATAACAACAAAAACCCTCTTAAGTTTACTTTAGAATAACGTGTAACTGTACTCAGACTCTGCCTCGTGTGCGTTACTCTAACCTGTTGTAGTTCTGAATAATGAAAAGTATGTCTAAAATCTAAATATTAATTTCGGTGTTTAATTTTGACTTTAGGAAACTTCAGGGCTCTGTTTGAGGCAGTTACATGCTAAGCCAAAAAAAAAAAAAACTTGCTCAGTTTGTTTTCTTTGTATATATTTACTTGTTTTTTTTTTTTACTTTTGCAGCATAAAAAAGGGCAATATAATTATAATTCAAGAATTATAATAATAATAATAATAATAATAATAAAAAAGGGAGCACTGCAATTTACTCCAGAAAACTTGTCATCAAGAGGAAGATTCAAACCATCAAGTAAAGCTGAGCTGTTTGCTTTTCTGTATAAAGTGTGGTATACATTTAACCAACAGCAATGTGAAAAACTAGTGAAGAAACAAAACACATGAAAGCTGTAACTGCAAATCAGGGTTATTATTACCATATATTAAACATACTGCTTAATTAATGTTATTTACCCAAAGCATTAACACAATGAGTTTATAAATGATTAGCATTTTGTTTTAATTATTATTGCATGATCTTGGGTTATTTTAACGTGTCGTGATGATGTCATTTCCTTTAAACATACACTCAAAATAACAATAGTTATATTTAGAATTTAGGAGAGATATTGTGAGCAGTTTACGAAAAATTAACCAAAACTGTTCATCTCACCACCTGTAGGTGGCTTAGGGCACAAAATACTCAAGTAAAAGTAAAAGTCCTCAATTTTCACATCTAGTTGAATAAAGGTACGAAAAGGTACTCTCTTTAAATGTATTTTTTTTTTGTTGTTTTCATGTGTTTTTTATATGTTTCTGTGTGTGTGTTTCCCCCCCAATTATTCGTTTTAATGTTGTCTTTTGTCAAATTATGGGCATTTAAACCAATAAACTAATGTTCATTGGGACCTTGGATTGCGAGTACCTTGGTCCGTGATTGTTTCGCAAGACGAGCAGAAATTTTAAATAAATTTGAACTTTTTAAAAGAGCGAGGTGAACTGGTCTGTGTGTGTGTGTGTGTGTGTGTGTGTGTGTGTGTGTGTGTGTGTGTGTGTGTGTGTGTGTGTGTGAGTCGTACTACACAGTAGACACCTCCCACTTCCTCCTCCATTAGTAATATATAATACTAATGCATGCCACAGTTTTCAGATTTTTATTTGTAGAATATTTTGAAAACCATTCATATATATATATTTTTAAGTTACTGAATAAACTAATGACCCTTTTTTTAATCAATTGTTATTGATTATATCAATTGTTTTTTTATCGATTGTTCGATCTATTTATAACTTGCTAGTAAATAATAACCATAGTTTTGATCATTATTTTTTTAAACATTTTTTCAAGCTTAGCATGAGACCCTGAAAACCCACAAAGTCAAATCAGTTACATGTTACTGTAGAAATCTCTATATAATATAATTAGCATTTCTTTCAGAAAGTCTTATACATTTTATTACTTATTTTGACCTAAAAACATTGGTGAGCTAATATGAAAACACACAAGATCTCAGCACAAACTGAATGGCTTTATATGTAAAACCAAGCTGAAAATGAAAGTGAAAGAAATCTTACTGTATGATACGCTTATTACATAAATAATGTAGGTGTGTTACTGCCACCTGTTGGTCTGAATCGGTATCGCGGATCAACTTTGGTAGACAGGGTTGGATGAATTACTGCCACCTGCTGGACTGAATGGGTAATGTTAAAGGGTGAAATGTTGTGAGACAACAATAAAATAAAACATTTAAAGTTTTTTTTTACTCATTTCCCATTAGGACATTTTTATTTTTGCGATTTAAAAAAAATGTTGTTGAAATAATACTATAATCACTCAGCCACTGTACCTCACCAGGACTTAAAAATGAGAATGATCAGGAAGTACCTCATGGTGATTTATTGTATATTGACACCGTTGCCTTTTTTCGCATGGTTTCATATCGTCCTGCCCACTTCTCCCTGAACACGCACCTGATCCAGCGCAGAACCTGATTTTCAAGCTTTGATAAGCTGATCAGGTGTGTTTGAAGGATAAGAAAACTTTGGAGTGATTACAGTACAGGCGAACGTCACATAAATCAATGAGCAGTAGATAAAGATAATGAAAAATTATCAAAGTTCTAGGAATATTAGCTGCATACTTTGGTGAGCACATAGGGACCTGGGAATATAGGGCTCAGAGGATGAAAGTTTACAGAGTCATTGGTTTGTGGATATCTAAAAATTTTGAGATTTGAAAACATATTGAAATAAATATTGAATATTATTTGAAATAATTAAATTGAAATAAATGAAATAGTTCCCATTTTGGGTGATTACAGTGATGGTCAATTAACGTTCCTTATTTCCTTATTATTAAGTGTACAAAATGTAAAGATAAACAGTAAACAAATTTTACATATATATATATATAGAATACACATTTCACAATAAATAAAGTCATTACTTCTTTTAAACCTAATAAATGCTCATGTAATCTATTAATAAACTGAGAAGCTGAGAAATCTGAAGTGCAGCATACAGCACAGTACATGGCCTTCAAAAAACATTTTTACAGGTGGGCGGAGCTTGCCGCAGAAGCCTACCTCCAAAACAAACACTTTAGGCATTTTTCGGGTGGGGGTTTGGGGAGGGTGGAGGAGGTTAATAGACACAACCAGTGCACTCAGATCTTCATATCTGGTCTGAGCATGTCCAGATTCTGTCCCAGGATGCATCTTTCTGGAGTGATTCCTTTATTTTTATTGCTTTTACCAAACATCACGACTCACAGAGTCTCCAGAGAGAGGTAAGAACCTTCAACAGTTTACATCATTTGCATATTTTTAGAAGGATTTATAATGCCTTTGATGTGTTTTATTCAGTCTGTACAAATAGCTTTAATTCGATCCTAAGCTGGTCGTCTCAGGGACACTGATGGTATGATGTGGTTTAATGCTGCTCGAAGGACTGATTATCACTTGGAGTTACGTAATGTTTAATTGTTATAGTGCACAATACGACAGAGAAAACTTAACTTATAATCTTTAAGTGTAGTTCCCATGCATTTACAAAAAAATGTGACATGATGTCGTGTCTATCACATGAATGCTTTTTTAAGCAGAAACAGTATGTTTTAAGCTTATTTAATTTATTTGGTTTTTGTATTTGTTTACATTTCATTTAATTATTATTTTATCAGAAGTAGTGATGTACCTCTTTCTTTGTGATTTTTTATTCAAGATTATCAACCGCTATAGTTTAATACACATTAGTATTAGTATTCAATTTTAAAGCAGAAGTTGATGTGCAAATTCCCAGATGCACAGCGCCGCATCTTCCACTTCTTACAATGGTTTATTATTTGTAAAAATACAATTGGCAAATTAATTTATGAAAAAAAAATTATATGTTTTAATATTAAATACATATACAAATTGTCGGAACCACACAATCACCGAATTGCCGTTGTTGGGCCCCTGAGCGAGGCCCTTAAACCTCATCGGCTTAGATATACAATGAGATAAAAATGTAAGATGCTCTGGATAAAGGTGTCGACCAAATACCATAAGTGCAAATGGCCTTCAGTAAACAGTGTAAGGATCAATCCAATGATGGGAACTTCCCAGCACTTTAGGGCGGTGGTCGCTCAGTGGGTTAAGGCTGTGGGTTATTGACCGGAAGGTTATGGGTTCAAGGCCCAACACTGTTGAGAGAAGGCTCTTAACCCTATCTGCTCCAGGGCTGCTGTAACCTGGCTGACCCTGTGATCTGACCCCAGCTTCCTAACTGGGATATACGAAAAAATCATTTCACTGTCCTAAGGTAAGGTACATGTGACAATTATTATTATTATTATTAAATAGAAACCATGTGCTTTGTTAAATTTGTTTTAAAACCACTTCAAACTCATATTTATTCACATTATGTTTATTTTGACCAGTACAATTGTTTGTTTCATCGCTTTTATCTTTTACTCCTACACTAGGGCTTGTGCACTGACAGAACTAAAAAGAGCTTTTATTTATAGAGCTATAATTCTATTGTTACAAGATAAAAAAAAGGAAACTAGCAAGATCAGTAACACACACAGTTTTTAAGTAGACAATAAATTAAATGTTGCTTTTCAATTTTTTCTGTCTCCGTTCAGCGTTTACCTCCTGACTGTAACCTCCCAGGCTGAAGGGGGCACCAGGGAGACATTATGTGTGACGGTCGAACCCCGTGGCCCCGTGGCACTGGAGGTGACCCTGGAGGATGACCAAGCAAACATCATGGAACTTTTGACGGAATCATCTATAGTACAGGAATACTACCAATGTGTCCCATTTCAGGTCAGACTCTAACCGTACCATCATCGCAAAATCATAGCTCCGCCCCCACATGAATCACAACCTCATGGGAGATTATAAAATAGTTTGATGATGTTGAAGCATGATCACGTTTTTCATTGCAGGTGCAGTTAATCTCAAAGGCTTCTATCTATCTATCTATCTATGTATCTATCTAACTATCTATCTATCTATCTATCTATCTATCTATCTGTCTGTCTGTCTGTCTGTCTGTCTGTCTGTCTGTCTGTCTATCTATCTATCTATCTATCTATCTATCTATCTATCTATCTATCTATCTATCTGTCTGTCTGTCTGTCTGTCTGTCTGTCTGTCTTTAACATTTATTGCTGCGAACACACAGGGAATGGTCTCAAAGTTATTGGCACAAGAGTTATATCATGGAAAACAATATTCATGTTTTTACTGAGCATCTGACTAATTATGTAATAATAGTTTTCCAGATAAAAATTTGAATTAATCCGATTTTAATTATCACTGCAACAACTCATTTTATTTCTCTGCCTTCATTAGGTTCCTGTTGTAAGTGTGGAGTCAGTGGTGTCTGTACACATTCAGGTTAATGACGGGACCAAACTCCAGAACAAGACAGCCAAGATCCTCGTTACACCTCCGACTCGACTGGTCTTAATCGAGACCGACAAACCCGTCTACAAACCAGGACAAACAGGTAACAAGTAAAATGTTTTTTTTTTTTTTTAATTTATCCGTTTATTTGTAAACAGACGTTTTCTCACTTAAAGTTAATAAAATCAAAAGATTACCAAATTCAGCTTGTTGTTTTATTGAGTAAATTGAATATGACAACTCCTCTGTCCTGGAAATGTCACATTTACATTTCAGGAGCTGCTCTTGAGAATCTTATACCGGCCCCCTTAACCTTAATGAAGCAAAACATTTATAACTGCAGTAGCGTTTTTTAAAAGCCCCGTTTTACTCACAGGTGCTTGAAATCATTTTCATCATTAAAATGTTTACATTACAAGTCCATGTAAATAAGCTGTTACTATAGAAACAATGACATATCAGAACGGATCACATTAATATAAACCTGTGATTTATAGCCGCACTACTGTCAGAGCTGCTGTTCTAGAAAATGAATCAACCCCTCCAGACCCATTACAATCCAGAATCTGACACGACTGTGCTATACAAACTTAGTCTCTGTATCTTCTTCTTCATTTGCCAACGCTTTCCCTTCTCAAGTGTTTATCTGACTTTAGTTACGAGTTACACTGTAAAATATTTAAGCTCACGTTAAAAACAAAAATAAAGATATTATCTTCTTCCCCACAGTGATGTTCCGCATCGTCTCTCTGGATTCTAATTTCTTTACCTACAATCAGATGGTACGAGTATTTCCCTTTTTTTCAATAGAAATCTTCAATATTCATCAATAGTTATAATTGTTTTGTTTTTAAATATAGTTTTATGCTATTTGGTAAAAATGTTTTTATAAATGTTATTAAAATGAATATGAGCAAAAGTTTAGATTAAACTAAATGCAAATGCAAAAAATGACTACAAAATAAAACTATAATTAAAATGCTAGAATTAGAGTAATATTCCATTATATTTTTTCTAAGTTAAGAATATTAAAAATGATAATAATAATAATAATAATAATAATTATGATGATGATGATGATGATGATGATGATTATTACTAAAACTGTAGCAAACAATTTTTAACAATAAAACATTGAGAATATTTAAAATTTTAAAGAAAATTAGAGAAGTTAGTAAAAGCAGAACTTAATTTGATTGAATTTAAACCTGATTTTATATAAATTGTGTGGACAAGATAAATAATAAAAAATATATTAGTGTAAAATACAAGTAGCAGAAAATCATGAAATAAATAGAAAAATTTGAAGAACTTTATAGTATCTGAATTATTGATTGAATTATTTAGACTATAAAACCTGATGAGTTTTGAATTCAGGTTTCATAGAAAATGTTACTGTAAATGTCTATTTAACACTCATTATACAGTATGCATATTTAACATGATTTTAAATATATATATTTTTTTCTTTTTTCTTTTCCAGTTTCCCACAATAGAACTGCGGGTATGATGGCCATGACCAGCACTTTGTTTAAAATGCTTTTGGAATTAATGTTTAGAATCAATAAATAAGTGTATTTACTGCCTGAATACAATTCTATGCTCTTATTACGACAAGCAATGTATATAAAAAAGATACAATTTTTCTTACTAATAGACTTTTAACTTTTTTGCTTGAACTTTTAGGACCCGAACTCAAACCGCATCGGCCAGTGGCTGAACGTCTCCACGAGCAGCGGCCTTGTGGATCTGTCGTATCCCATAAACTCGGCGGCCACAAATGGATATTACGTCATTGCGGCCTGGAATGAGAATCTAAATGAGATCACAGAAACCTTTGAAGTCAAGGAATACGGTCAGTTTACTCTTATTAATGTACTTGTAATATTTTAGTGGTGGGAACGCCAGTGATTTAATATTTTGTTTTGATCCAAATGCCAATACATTCTAAATGTGTGTGTGTGTGTTTTTTTTAGAAAGTTTGTCCCAACCAATATTTTGTCTCTGTATTGCATTTTATTTTTAGTAAAGAAAATTGCAAAAATAATAAATTAGCATAATCTTTTATCTTGGCAGTTTAGCCAGTGTGTGTTATTCCCTCATTATTGCAATTACTTGAGTAAACAGCCAAAGGGTTGATTTCTGGTGAGGCATTTTCATTTGCACCTGTTACCTGTCAGTATAAAGTTCAGAGGGCTGTCAGTGAAGCAAAACGTCCTTAGGATGATTAATAAAAATGAAAAACGTCAGAAAACTAGCACAACCATTAGGTGTGGCCAAATACGCTATGTGCTACATTCCTGAAATAATTGTAGTGAATTCTAAAATAATTATTTAATTGATGAAGAGAACAGTGTACAGAAGTGCTGGCTTGATGGAAAACATTCTTCAGAATATAGCCTGAGGTGGCAAAGACATTTTTAACTGATCAGCGATAGCATTAGAACCACTGATTGTGGAGTAACTAACATAAATGACCTTGTTTCAAAGGCACCTCTCAGGTGTGGGGTATATAAGGCAGCAAGTAAAGCGTCAGTCCTTAAAGGGTATGCGGTGGTTAGTACCTACTAAAAGTGTTCCAAGGAAAAAGACAACCAGTGAACCAATAATATGGCCATGGATGGCCAAGGCTCACTGAAGCCTGCGGAGAGTGAAGGCTGGCTCGTCTGGTCCGATCCCAAAGAAGACGGCAAACTGCTGATAAAGTGAATGCTATCTCTGAAACAAAGGAGCCAGAACATCACAACTTGGTGGGTATCAGCCAGTGCGCTCATTCTGACCCGTGCCCACCACTAAAAGCCCCTACAATGAACATGTGACGTGTCAAAACTAAATCACGGAGCGATGGAAGAGCCTGGCCTGGTCTGATGAACCAGGTTTTCTTTTACATCATGTGGAAGGCCAGGTGCATGTGCACCGCTTACCAGGGGGAGAGATGGCACCAGGGTGCGCTGTGTGAAGAAGCCAGTGAGATGAGTGTGATTCTCTTTGCAGTGATCTCGTAGGAAACCTTGGGTACTGGCGTTCATGTGGATATACCGTAGCACCTACGCTGACTTGAAAAACACAAAAGTTTTAAATTAGCCAAAAATATGTCAAATACAGTACATCTTGTATAATTTTGATGGACAGTTGACAAAGATGAACAATGGAGAAGGGAAGGTCTTGCTTATGAACTGTGCCTTGTAGCAAGGGTGTGTACTGTACGTCTGCCAGTGGAACTGGTTCTCTTCTATTAAATGACGATGTAAACCAGCAAGTGTACAGCACGATATCATCAAAAGAATATTTCAACATCCATTGGGTGAAGCCTCACACTACAGATGAACAATGACCTGATGCGTACTTTGAAGGCGACCCACGACTTATTTAAGCCAACAAAGCAGAATGTTATAAATGTCATTTGCCTGACACAAATCCAGTAGAGCAGCATTTCACTTGTGAAAGGTAAATATGACGGTATGATGCCTTAGGAACCAGCAAGAATGAATATGTGACCTTTATTTCTCATAGTGAATTTTTTATTTATTTATTTATTTATTTATTTATTTATTTATTTTTACCAAACATCCAAGTTTTTAGGCCTGGAAGAAGACACCGGAGATGAAAGGTGTCTTCGTATGGGTTCTAGATCTCAGGCAGGATCACTAACAAGGATTAAAAAATGACAAGTTATCATTATGTTAAATAGTCCAAATGCTTTTGATAGTTTTACCGTTTAGGGTTTAAACAATGAGTTTTTCCTAGTGTGTTCTTACATAAAAAAATAAATAAAAAAAAAGTCTAGACTTATAAATAAACAGATGCAATAGGCAAGAGGTAGTGCTTGGACCCCTGTACTCATGGTTTATCTATACCATTACTTTCCTCCTAAATTAAAAATAAATAAATAATAATTTTGTATAAAATACTACAAGATAGTACGATCATAATGACATTAATTATCCTTCCCTGCAAAACAACAATCTTTTATTCTCCTACACAGTTCTGCCGACGTTTGAAGTGAAGGTCCAGCTTCCTCCTGTCATAACCATCCTGGACAAGTTCACTACACTGAAAGTCTGCGCAAAGTGAGTGATCACTAATCAGTCACGCGCCGTTTCATCAGTGTCGTGATTGTTTTAATCAATGCAATCAATCCATATATTAACGCTTTCATGCATCATGTAGTTTAAATCATCTCCAGATGTTCAGATGGTTTATTCATAAACGCCATGTTGTGTGAGGAGGATCGACACTTTTAACAATAAATATTAGAGTGTTTTCGAGGTCATTTCTAGATATTATAATATTATTAATAATATTTTTAATCAGTCTTAGTGTAGATACCGTACTTGTTGTAAGGAAATATAACTTTAACAAAATGCTGATATTTAAAAAATGATAAAAAAAATTAGGGGTGTTAATATTGATGTGTTAATGCATGTGATTAGATATTTTATGAATTACTATTCTAAACACAAATTAATCATATAACTAAGTTTGATTCTAATGGGTTCCATGGTCGCAGCGTGGTTACCCCACTGTATGTGATAACGGCACATTTAACACAGATAATAAGATGGCTTAGGAAACAGGTGCTGAACGGCAATTCATTATACTGTAAAAAGCTTCTAGATGAAGGTTTGGACAAAAAATCTTTAAGGATTGTTTTTATAAGAATATTTTAAATATGAGACGCATACAGTAGGTTGTTTCTTTTCTGATCTGAGGATCGGGGTTTGAGCCCTGCTTGTCGGGGGGTTGTCACACCTCATACTACCCAGCCACTGCATGCAGCAACGATCAGATCCAAAGGAGTCAAGATATGTTAAATGTTAATGTTTGAGATATTACAGTATAAAACTGCATAATCTGTTTCTGTTTGTTTGTCATGCATTTCTTTCTTCCTACATTGCACATTTGTAATGCATAAATCTGAGTATTATAAAATCATGATTACTCAGACTATGACTGTGATGAACTAGATTAAAAATTTGTTATTGATAAGAATACTCGCGTGCACTTACACTTGTACTCCCAATCAGCATGTGATTACTTTAAAAATGCACAATGAGTTGCTTTGAACAAAAACACTTGCTATTCTAATTTTTTCTTTCTTCTTTTTCATGCAGTTATACATACGGGCGGCCGGTGAACGGTACTGTGAGAGCCGCAGTCTGCCATAACGCCATCAGATACTGGTGGTTCATGCCATCAGACTCACAGACATCAGACATCTGCAAAAACTACACCATGCAGGTAAGCCTGCTTCCTCAAAACTTTTTAAGATCTACAGATCCTCACCCTGTAATAATGTGAATCTGATATAATAAGTTTAATAAATGACTTTTTTTTTTTTTTTTCCTCCCGTTAGACTGACAAGGCAGGATGTGGACAGCAGGTTTTAAATCTGAAGGAGTACGCGTTGGCTGACTCACGTTATGAAAGTGTCATCACAGTTCAGAGTGAAGTGGAAGAATATGGCACAGGTAAGAGAGTCCTTTGGAGATACATACAGTATATTATACAGCATAATAGTTCATGTCTATTATTATTATTATTATTATTATTATTATTATTATGTGAAATAATTACAAAAGATCACAGATTTCATACTTTACAAAAAGCCCATGTTTTACTGCAAATACAAGTAATCTGTGTTAAAATACAGTCATGTGTAAAAGTTTGTACCCCCTCTTTTAAGTCTATGCATTTTTGTGTATATTAAAAATTTATTGATCATAGAGAGTCCCATTATTGGGCAAATACAACCTTAGACGTATAACTTTTTTCACCGTGCCTTAATTTATTTAACAAAAAGGAAAAATCACCTGGACAATGTTTAGTACACCCCCATGATTTAACACCTTTGTAGATCCAGCAATAACCTGATGTAATCATTACTTGTATGCATTTTTGGCCATTTGCACAGCTGCCTTAAGGTCTTGATACGGCATTTCAGTTGTTTTGAGGAATTTAAATCGACTAGGCCGTTCCAAAACCTTGATTCTTTTCATTTTCATCCATTCTTATTAAGATTTACTCTTGTTTTTTTGTATCATAGTCCTGTTGCATAACCCACATGACTGTAGATAGATAGATAGACAGACTTACATGTCGCACTAGTTGTGTCATTTTTGTCATATTTATGTCATTCTGATATAAATATTAATAGAATATTTGATGTTTATTTACCATGTAGGTGTGGTCATGTCGG
This sequence comes from Clarias fuscus, assembly GCA_030347435.1. Taxonomy (NCBI): domain Eukaryota; kingdom Metazoa; phylum Chordata; class Actinopteri; order Siluriformes; family Clariidae; genus Clarias; species Clarias fuscus. Next base: position 1,714,900 of record CM059213.1, read on the forward strand.
GTTCTGGAAGCTCTACTATAACGTCCAATATCGTCACACTTTCATTCGGGAATTCCCCAACGGTGTTTAAGCCTGGAATCAAGTATCAAGGACAGGTGGTTATAATACGTACCACTATACTTTTCATGACATGGTACTAGTGCACTTATCCATACTCATTAGGTAAACTATAGCATTTAGCGCGGTTAGCTAGCCTGCCAGTAGACACGTAATCCTCTATATTGTGCACTAACAATTTAGCTAATATTTGCTAAATCTAATAGGTGATCGTGCTCACTTGCTGACTATGCGTTAATTAATATTAAATAAATGATTGCTTAAACATTATCAGTATTTTGATCTAATTAGTAGCTCAGCTCCGATTTTTGTCTTTTGAGTAGATCCTTAAATGATTCAGTGTTTTGGTTTCTGATATTGTCCTGTAATATTCCTGTCCTTCAGGTCTCACTGACCGACCCGAACTCCAATCCTGTGAAAAACAAAGCAGTGTACATGACTGTGAGCTACGGGAAAAATAAAAATTCAGTGCAAAATCTGGTTACAAATGACCAAGGGGTCGCACGGTTCACCCTCAACACCAACCCATGGGGGGCGGAGCCAGTCTCTTTAAAGGTGGGTTTGTTTAGTATTTTATTTATTTAAGTATTCAACAACATTCAGCTGATTTTTTTGCCATAATAAAATGTTGCTATTTTAATTTTATTATTATTATTATTATTATTATTATTATTTTTTTTATATTATTTTTTTTTATTATTTTTTAAAATTATTTTATTTTTATATATTTTTAAAATATATTTTAATATGTTTTGGGTTATTTAAATATTAATTGAAAATAAAATTATCATATTGGTTATAATGCCAGTAAGCAAGTGAGGATAATATAGTGAATATATTTATTGAATATTATATTTCTATAAATAATGCCAATTCAAAGTTACTGTTATCACAGTTGATTATTTTTGTATAACAGCACGTCATGTTCTCACATATATTATTCCCAGCTGCTTGATTTCCTCTTGAGAAACCTCTGGCCTGAAGATGTTGGAAAACCTAAAGTTACAGCTTTACCTGTTCCCAAGAGCTGGCACTGGAGACTTAAACAGTATAACTCTGTCATGATAATTTTGCGCTACTGAACAGTGCGCTTGCTTTTCTCTTTGATTTTTTAGGTTCAGTACCTAAAGGTTGAGAAACCATTTACATATAAGAATAATCTCCTCACACCGTACTACTCCCACCGTATACCTGGAGCTTCAGCCGTTCTACTCCAGGAGCCGGAGTTTTATCACGATGCAGAGCAGCCCAAGGCCGTTCAGCTGCGACCAAAACGCTCGCGTTGAGGCTCAGTACTGGATCCACGACCGGTCACTGACATCGACCCAGCAAGTGAACAAGGCGCTGTCCTTCTTCTACATGGTGCGTCTGGCTTTCATTCCAACATCATCACGTGGAATTATAGGCAGAAAATATTATGATACGTGATGTTTTTGTTAGTTAGTAGCGCTTCAGGTTGCTTATTATGATGAATTAGCAATTAAAAAATGATGAAAGTAATGTAGTGCTTATCAGGTACTTATACAATAAATTATTTAAAAGGATTCACTTGTGCCACGATCTGTGGGACGTTTAGCATTTGGACCAAATAATCAATCATTCATTTTACAGATTTATTTAATATCAAATTCCGTTGATTATTATTTTTTAATTATTCATATAGCTCTTGTTGTGAGGATTTTCATTTGAAAGGGATTTCTTACACAGACTCCTGCCTTATGCACGCACAACATATTGTTCAGTTAAACCTTTTCTTTAATCACTGGTGCATTTTTACACATTTTACATTTATTATGGACCATCATTCAATCAAAACTATCAGCCCAGTGTGTGTGTGTGTGTGTGTGTGTGTGTGTGTGTGTGAAACACTGGATCTCATTATGCATTAAAGCTGGTTCAGTTTCAAACGACTTATTCCTCTGAGCTGTGCTACACTGTGTGCCCGTACTGTAGGTGATGTCCAGAGGACATTTGGTCCAGCAAGGACGTCTCTGGGTGCCCTTCAGCCCGGGCCAAGGTTTGTAAGACGTTTATAAGTGCTTTACTTCTATGCACAACTCCAACACTTGGCCTGTTTTGTAACAGAGATCAGGGGCAATGTGATGGTGCCACTGAAGGACCTGGACAAGTTGACTCCGATGGCGCAGGTGGTCGTGTACACGCTCCTTCCCAGCGGTGAGGCCGTGGCAGACAGCAGGAACTTTCCCGTGCAGCCGTGTTTGAATAACAAGGTCAGAAATTCAGTCAGGTTGCAGATGATGATTTTTATGATCTTTTTCTTTTGTCTTTTGTCAATTGTCTCCACACAAGTTGTTCTCAAACCTGATGAGTTTCTCAGTCCTGCTTGATGAAACATCTGATGACATGCTACCACAGCCATGCTTCACACCATGAGTATGGTTGCCACCAAGTCCAGCACTCAGATTTTATCCATACCTTCTGTTTTACTGGACCAGCCTTGACTCTATTATTATCTAACATTAAACCAGCCAATGCCTAACTAATTAACTAATTAACTAATTAATTAATCAAGCAAATTAGAAACATGTTCTTCTTGATGTTTTGCTTTATTCTATTAATTCTATTGTTTAATTGAGTAAATCAGTTTGTTTGTTCACATGATGGTTTTTCAGGTGTCTCTGAATTTCTCATCTTCTTCTGAGCTCCCTGGTGGTAAAACCTCACTCACCTTGAAAGCCGCTCCAGACTCGCTGTGTTCAGTGAGAGCCATCGATCAGAGTCTGCTGCTGCTACAACCGGAGAATCAACTCAACATCCAATCGGTGAGTTCAAACTTACTGCACAAAATGTTCACCGTTCCAGTCAGTCATCATGTTTCTGAATGTGGAATAGGGAGGGGCTGGACGTTCGTCACCCAGGAATGTTACAGATCAGGGTTAAAACTAACAAAAACACTGGGGGAAAAAAAATGTATCCTAAGACAACAATGTCTATATACACAGATGTTAAATATGTAAAGGTCTCTTTTTAAAGATTCAATTTTCTTTCATTTAAATGCTTTTCCGAAGCTTCTAAATTCATATTTAATATACAGAATACCCTGTTGGAATTGTTATTATTATTAGTAGTAATATTCATAGTAATATTATTAGTAGTTACAGTATTTGGATTTTACAAAGCCATCAATACTACAAACAATAATAAATAACATTACGGCATTATTCCAGATGTTTAACACGCTACCTGTCCAGATGTTATCCGGATATCCCTACAGCATCTATGATGAGGACTCAGACCCATGCTCTGCTAGCCAACCTACACTCTTCAATCAGCGAAAAATCTTCATCGGTTATTTTCCTTACTCTGGAACAGCCGACGTCTACAACGTCTTTAAAGTAAGAATCTTCATGGAGAGACAACTGTGATGCCACTGGGTCTCCTATCCTTCATGATTAGACATGTAATGACACTCAGTTATACATCATGTTATAGTAAACCAAAGCACTGTCGAATTCTGGACTCTGACAGCATTAGATCAACGTCTGTTTCATCTCATCATCCTGCTGTTTTTTTTTTTTTAATGCATAACATCTTCATCACTCACTGTACGTTCATGATGCTGATACAGAACAGGCTGAATTTCATAAACTTCAATTGACAAACTTCATTTTGTTTTTCTTGAATGCTTTTATTTTAAAATGCAATCATAATGTGAATATTTTGTATATTTTGTGTTTCCCCTCAGGATGTCGGAATCAAGATCCTGACCAACGCTGATATCAAAAACATTTCTACATGCTCTGCTGGTTTCGGGCGTGAGAAGGCTACGTCTATTTTATATTGTATAGTAATATTTTTATATTTATATCGTTATACAGCCTGGATTTTTTTCCCCCATTCACAGCCATCATTCAACCGCTTTTCTTAGCCCAAAAGCCTCTTTCAACTTCCAGCCTTCCAAGTCAACCAGTCGCTACCGTCCGCACGTATTTCCCAGAGACGTGGATTTGGGATCTCGTTGCAGTAAGGTGTGAACTCATTGGTGTTCATGTGTTTGTTTCTTCTTCACTTTTTCTTACGGTCTCTGTTATTGGGTCAGTGTTATTTTCTTTGCAGTCCGTCTGGAGTGACGGCCATTAATAAAACGGTCCCGGACTCCATCACTACGTGGCAGGCCGATGCGTTTTGTACGTCACCTGTCGGGTTCGGAGTCGCCCCGAGCGCTGAGCTCATCGGCTTCCAGCCTTTCTTCGTGAGCCTGACCATGCCGAGCTCCGTCATCCGGGGAGAAGTGTTCACGCTCAAGGCCACCGTCTTCAACTACCTCCAGAGCTGTATGATGGTGAGCTGAGATGTTTCTCCTAATATCATTTTCTCAAATCAGCTATTTGTCCATGTGTACTATAGCAGCATGGCATTAATAAAAGACAATTTCCAAATGGATCTCGGTGCAATACAAGGATTTCTTACACACAATGTTGTCCATGATACAGCTACTACTGTAAATTAACTAACCAACAATTATTCCTATCACGCAATCATTGAGCACCTTTATTCCCATCATACAATCACATTGATAATTCAAGTGTTGAGATCTTCATGCTTCTGTTTTGAGGGGTGTTGGTACATGACCAGATGTTTGGTCGTGTATTTGGAATTGTTCATGTAAATGGATTTGTTTGTGACGGAAGAGAGAAAAGGAGCAGGTCTAGTGAAATCTGATTACAGGTGGCGGAATTAGTGACCAAATTGATCAAATTTGATCAATTACCAATTTACCAATTGGTACCAATTGATACCAAATGAGGATCAGCTGATGGAAATGTTGGTAGTTTTCAGGAAACCTTCAGTGGAACTTAATGGGATTTAAAAACTCAAAACTCTGTGTGTTCAAGGTGGAGGTGATTTTGGCTCCATCGATGCAGTTCTCAGTGCAAAAGTGTAATAAATGCATCTACTCAAGCTGCCTGTGTGCTGACCAGAGCCGGACCTTCTCCTGGACCATCAGACCATCAGTTCTGGGTATGACTTCAACTTGACATTTCTTGTATCAAAAGGAAAGTAAGTTAAATGAGCTTCTGATTTTTTTTTCCCACAACTGCCTCTGCTGTTTTACAAAAAGCCTGTTGAAGTCATATTTAACATTTTTGTTGGAGGACCTCCCGCTGCTGTTGATGTTTTAGAGTCTAAACATCTAAAACATCAACAGCACCACGAGGTCCTCCAACAGAAATATCATTAAAACAGAAATAAGCTATATGGAGAGTGGATTTACTTTTAAATATTGCAGTTGAAGCCTATTTAGTAACACATTGTTTTTATTTATTTAATAACAATTAAAAAAAAAAAAAAAAATATATATATATATATATATTCAATAATTGGGTTTCATTTTAACCTGAAGTGTGACAAATATCATTATAGCATTATAGCATTATATTGTTTACAAAATGTTTACTGCAGGATCAGACAAGGACAAATAAAACACATTCTCTTTAATCTTTAATTACGAAGAGTTGAGTTTTAAGCATCGACATGAAATGTCATGCTGTGTGATAGGGGAGGTGACCGTCAACGTGACGGCGGCGGCTGTGAACGGGAACGCGTGCGGGAAACGTGCAGTGACTGTACCGAAGAGAGGACGCAGTGACACCATCATTAAGACACTGCTAGTGAAGGTGGTTACATCGATACGTAAAGATTTACTTGTTCTGAAGTTAACGAATCCATTGTACTTACTGGAATATGTTTTGGTAAATCACTGGAACTTATGCCGTAATTATGATTATATTTGTGTTTTTATTTTGTTGCTATTTTCAGCCTGAAGGAACCACACGGTATGAAAGCAACAATGAGCTTCTCTGCCCATCAGGTTAGATACACCTTTAATAGCATATAATAATAATAAGAAGAATAAGAAGAATAATGTAACAAAATATAATTAGATTCATAACAATAAAAATATAATTAGCATTACACAACAGTTAGTCCTGAGAGAGCAATCTGATTGGACGAAGCACATTCCATGAGTGGTGATATTAGACGGTAACAGCACTGGGTCTTGCACTACTTAGTAGGACACTAACTTTCCATTTAATGCTATGTGGGATTTAACCGCGGAACCTAGATGTCACCCTGATATCCTAAAGCAGAAGGAGTGGATATTTAAAGTTAATCTTGTAAGTTTCTCCAGAATGTCCACCACCTCCTCACTTTTTGGCTACATAGTTTACACTGTTAACGTTTGGTCGTCGCGGCTATTTAGTTCCGCCAGGAGGGGAAGGATACTGTATGTGTGGGCGGCGCAAAATAACTGGTTAAACAAACAAACAAATCATATAATCTGCTGATAATAAAGGATGTTCACTCCTGCTCAAGGTCATGCTGTTATACTGAATATCAGGACGGCTGTGATACCTTCAGTACTCCGGCTGTCCCCTCGTGGCTACAACCACACCACAGCCGTGTTGATATTCAGTACAACAGCACGACCTGTTTTACCTGTGTTTTTTTTTTTTTTTTTCACTGGTAAAACATTTAACATGAACTAAAAGATGCAATAAATAAAATATCAAATCTTAATCCAGATCTTGTACGTTGGAGCGCAGAAGCAGGAAAGCAAGGTGTATCTCTGAACAGGTTTCATAGCCTCTGCTAGAGCAAGAGTCCTGGCAGGTTAGTCTAGTATAGCTTATGATTTTTTTTTAAATACTAAAAAAAAAAAAAAAAAAAATGGATCAGTGCTTAGAATGAGGTGTTCAAGTAAATGGTCAAATGTATAGAGGTACGTCATATTTATCGAAAGCGCTAGACATGATACCATACACAACATACAGCTGAGGTCTTGTTCAGGGATCCAGTTTGTGCTTCCTTACTTTGTACCACATGTTCTCCTCGTTTTCTCTCTTAGAGTTAGACAGTGCAGTAACGTTGCCCGTCTCACTAAACCTGCCTCATGCGATCGTGGACGGTTCAGCCACTGCTTCCTTCTCTGTACTGGGTGAGTCGAGACATATAGTTCCTATTCTATCAGTTGTTCTGCATTTGGTACATATTTTGTTTTTAAACACATTCATAACTAAGGCAAATATTATGTCATAATGTGTTGTGTTAATAGGCGGCACGGTGGTGTAGTGGCTAGCACTGTTGCCTTGCACCACCAGGGTCCGGGTTCGATCCCCGGCCAGGCTCGATTCCCGTCTCTGTGTGCATGGAGTTTGCATGTTCTCCCCGTGCTTGGTGGGTTTCCTGCCACAGTCCAAAGACATGTAGGTTAGGCTAATTAGCGTTCGGCAAATTGCCCGTAGTGTGTGAATAAGTGTGTGAGTGTGTGTGTGTCTGTGCCCTGCGATGTATTGGCACCCTGTGCCCCAAGTCTCCTGGGATAGGCTCCAGGCCCCCCGTGACCCTGAATACAGGATTAAGCGGTATAGATGATGAGATGAGTGTTATGTTAATATTCTGATAAATGCAAGTTAAAAAACACCTGGAAACATCTAAAATAAGAGGGACGTTCAAGTCAAACTGGGACATGTGATGAAATTTCTGGTGAATGATGATCCCGGCCAGTTATTGCCACATCGCCTATTTCCACATGTTTGGGGCACTTAAGGAGTTCCTGGAAGGCCAGTGTTGCAGTTGTGATGTAGGCATGGCTCATCATCATCGATCACGGCTCCAGTGTCTTGAGACCTTTCATGAACGAGGTTTCACTGGGCTGTACACAATACAGTATGCTATCATCAATCACGTAGAGAACACAGTTTTACACTCCAAACCCAAGGCTGTGTTCTTTTTTTTAACACTGAACTTACATGAAAAAATCCAACCAAAGAATCCCAGACCTTTCGTTCCCCCAAAACGCCATACAGATTGTGCTCTTTCGTAAGTAAAATCATCAGCGTTCCGTTGCAGGAGATCTGATGGGCCGGGCTCTGCAGAACCTGGCGAGTCTCCTGGCCATGCCGTACGGCTGTGGAGAGCAGAACATGATGCTCTTCGCCCCCAACATCTTCATCCTGGAGTACCTGGAGAGCACCAACCAGCTCACGCCGGCCATCAGGAGCACGGCCGAGAACTACCTCGTGAGCGGTGAGGACCGTTTACAGGACAGAACACGGAAAATAAGGCAGTTTACGAATGTAGAGCAGTGTGCAAAGTCCTCCGCTGTTTAAGAGTAAAGAAATAATATGGCCTGTTGTAATGTGTGTGTGTGTTTCGTCTCCTGCTCAGGGTATCAGAGAGAGCTGACCTACAAACACTTCGATGGATCTTACAGCGCGTTTGGGATGAGCGATGCTTCAGGAAACACATGGTGAGCCAGATCAAATCCAAACATGCGCAGTGCAGGCCCGGTGCAAACAAAGAGTCTAAAATTGTTGTAGTAAATTAATCAGTTGCTGTTTCCATCGTGCAGTTGATTATTTTTCTACGACCCGGATTGTTTAATTCCACTTAGAACACAGAAATATATGTTTAACTAACTATTTCTTTCCTGACGGAAAACGTCACCTATTTAACATTTACCGGCTGGATACAATAATACTTTGTTCACTTTGAAAGCTACAGCAGTTTGGTCACATTGGCACTATTTACTATTGGCACAGCGTTGTCTTTGTTTATTAGACCCATTTCATACCACTGGAATGATCCGGATCTGTTGTGTGTTTCTTCTCAGGCTGACGGCGTTCGTGATGAAGTCTTTCGGAAAAGCACAGGAATACATCTTTGTGGATGAGATGGTTGTGGATCAGGCGAAGGCGTGGCTCGGAGGGCTGCAGCAGGATGATGGACACTTTGTCTCAGTGGGACAACTCATCCACACCGACCTGGAGGTCAGGGAGCAGTCCGAGTCCGAGCATAATCATAATTAGACATAGAATGGTGCGATCAAATGGAGTTAATGGTACAACGCAGTAACCTCCTCTGAACAGTTGATATTGAGATGTATATCTGCTCCTTCTGCTCTGTAAAGCTTCATAACGGCTCTAATCTGAGGTGCTGGTTGAGGTTAATTGGTGATTTCTGAGGCTGGTGACTCTAAATGAACTTCTCCTCTGCTGCAGTAAGTTTTGGTCTCGTTTTCCTGGGAAGGTCTTCATGAGAGACAGGTTTCATCATGGAGCTCGATGGGGTTTACAAACACACTCGACACAATGCTGTTCTTGTAAGAACTGATCCAGAACAGCCGACCTTCATGTCTTATAATAACAACTGACATTATCTGATAGTGTTACTTACTGTAATAATCTAAGGCCATGTGTGTCTTCTCAAAGTTTAGATCAAATGTAAAAGATAAATCCAAACTTTTGACTGGTACTGTACATATGTTCAAGTCAAACCAGGACTAAGTGTTCTTTTTTTATTGAACAGTATATTTGTAATTCAGCTTCCTCTCTCTCTCTCTCTCTCTCTCTCTCTCTCTCTCTCTCTCTCTTCTTGCCAGCTTATTAATTTTACCATTGGTCAAGCCAAGATGGCAATTTATACAAGCAGAAAAAATAAGCTGGCACAAAGTGCAGATTGCGACCCCAAAAAGATCTTCTCCAGACTTGTTAAATCAAGAATTTTAATTGATTTTAACTTTTACAAGAGTATGAAGGACATAAATATGTTTAAAACCATATGGTGCTGTGAGGAGACCTTGTGCTTAGTAGAAAATGACGAAATCATCTTTGCCACATATTTTAACTGAAAAAAAAGCACAATAACTATATGTGTTTTTAAAGAAGGACTATAATGTCAAAAATGTCTTATTTATTTATTTATTTATTTATTTATCTATCTATTTTAAATCAATTATTTATAAACGCAATCCTTTTTTCTAGCTTATAAAACAAAACTTGTATATAAAGGATTGTAAAATACATTTATATATATATATATATATATATATTTTTTTTTTTGTATATACATTGTAAAATAGTCACTCCTTTCTCTCTCTCTCTCTCAGGGAGGAGTGAATGATGAGGTGACCCTCTCTGCGTACATCGCTGCTGCAATGCTGGAACTCAGTTTCGCCATTTCAGTGAGTAACGTAAGCACACACTACAGTACAGTCACTACGAGCAGTAATTCCTTTTGCAATAATTACACATTTGTAGTATAAAATTTTCAGAAATTTATACGTACAGTATTTTCCTAATATACTGAACAAAAATACTTTTGTTTTTGCTCCCATTTTTTTATGAGACGAACCCAAAGATCTGAAAACATTTTCTACAGAAACAAAATAACCAGATCTCTCAGATATTGTTCACAAATCTGTCAAAATCTCTGGTAGTCAGGACCTCGCCTTTTCCGCGATAATTCCTCCTGTCTATTACATTCTGCTTTGGCTCGACCCTGATGGTCGCACATCTCTCGGTCCGTCCATAAACTCCATGCACACGGACCCGACACCCTGCAGGTGCTAACCACTACGCCATCGTGCGCCATCGTGCATCAATTTTACACTACCATCAGTCAGAATCTGTTCCATACCCTCGGCTAGAGCGAGTAATTATATGCCTGGCTGTCACCCGTGGACTTTGAACGCACACTTTTACTAACCCTTGAGGCTTTGTGACATTTTATAGTGACATTTTTGTGCCCTTTGTCAGTTCAGCTGTTCATTGTTTCTTTCTAATCATAGTCATTATTTGTTCTTTGGCCAGTTCTGTTTCCATCATTCTCTTACATGCATGACCTTGCCTAACCTCTGAGTGCATACCCTTTGTCATAGTTTTCTTTTCTTTCTACCTTTGCTTTGTTTGAGGCATTGTTCAGTAAAGATACACGTCTGTGCTTACAGTACTGTATGTCCTTCCTTGCCCTGGATACATGATGGAATTAAATGTGCAGTGTTCGTTTTTTTTTGTACTAAAACAAACCAGACTTGGGTACAACAGGAATAGATTAGGATGTGGGACAGGGGTGATCATATATCTATACGTTGACAAGACAACAGCTGTCTGCACTGGGGAAAACGGGTTTATGTATTCCTAATCTTTAAGATTCATGTCATTAGAGAGCTTTTCCTATAATTATGCATTATGTTTTATTGGAGTCTCCTATAACCCAATCGAACCCTTGACTCTGGAGGTGCAAGGTAACAGTGCTAGATGTTTCTAATGAGGAGTTACTTGACTAGATCTTCATCTAGTCAAGAGTATTGACAAATATAATGTGACTGAAATAATAACACAAAACATTCAGATCGTTCATGTTTTTATTGGACACACTCATTCAACGTTCAAAGTGGTTATGAAAAAAAATAAGTGAGCCCTTTGAATTAATAACTGGTTGACTCCGCCCTCTGGGCAGCAATAACCTAAGCCAGGCACTTCATGTAGCGTGTAAGTGCTCTGGGGTTTTGGGTCATTGTCCTGTTGCATCACTCAACATCACTTTACACAGTTTCAGCTGATGTACAGACATTCTCACATTATTCTGAATATTTTTTTGGATACACTTGGGAATTCATTTTCCCCTGTATGACTGCGAGCTGGCCATGCGCTGATGCACCAAAGCAATTCCAAATCATGATGTTTCCTCCACCATACTTTACAGTTGGGATGATGTTTTATGATGATATGCAGTGCTCTTTTACATCAGATGCGGTGCTGCGTGTTCTTTGCAAATAGTTCAATCTTAGTTTCATAAAGGCAGAAAACATTTTACCAATACCGCTGTGGAGTGTCAGTGTGCTCTTTCACAAACTTCAGGTGTGCAGTGATGCCTTCAAATATTTGGCTGTCACTCAGGGCCGTTTCTTTAACACATTGATGTGTCTTCGTTGTGCTCTGGGGGTTGTTTTGACTGCCACTTTTTGGTAGAGTAGCCACAGTCCATAGTGTCTCCATTTGCCTAATTGTAGACTGGTGAATTTCTAAAGTCTTTCAAATTGTTCTGTAACCCTTTCCAGCTTTATGTAAATCCACATTTCTTGGTCATACTGTGGATCGTGTGAAAGCTACTTTCGTAGTCGTGTATTTGGAAACACCCGGAAACACTGTTTTAATGGTAAAAAAGAAATCTCTCTAATGACACTCGCGTGAGCGCAGACTAACGGAATCACTGCTGTAAAGTAAAACAAAAAACAAAACAAATGAACCAGCACCTTACCTTTGAAAAGAATCGCGACAGAGCAGAGTTTCTGTGTAGAGCAGAGTGTGTATGTCTGTGTGAAGCCGGGCAGGGGGGGTGTAAAGGCGAGAGAGTGTGTGTGTGTGTGTCGGTGTGCGTGTCGGTGTCAAAAAACTCGGCACTCGTAAACCAAGACATGCTCGTTTTTCAAGTCAAAATTTATTAAAAATCTTTGCTCGTCTTGCGGAACACTGTATTATTATTTTAGCCGCATTATATTTGTCAATGCTTTTGACATAGATGAAGATCAGATCACGTTTTATAACAAATGAATGCAGAAAACCATGAAATTTCAAAAGGTTCACATACTTTTTCTTGCCCCTGTAAATACAATACACATCTTGCTTCAACACGAAGATCAAATCAAAACCTACATTTATGAACACATTTGCTAATCTTCTGTTTGTACGACAGGATCCTGTGGTGAACAAGAGTCTTGTGTACCTGAGGAACGCGTACCCTCAGGTGAACTCCACCTACGCCAAGGCTCTCCTGTTCTACACCTTCACCCTCGCTGGAGATGAGGAGATGAGGACCACACTCATTGAAGATTTGGCTGCAAATGCCATCGTCTCAGGTTTGTTAAAAGAATTCTGTGAAAATTCTGTCCATTTGGTCCAAACTGTCTGTAACAGTGATGCTGTTTAGGGGAATGTTAATATTTAAGGGCTTGAGTATTTCTGTAATATCTCCCTCAGGCGGTGGAAGGCACTGGAGCAGAGCAAATGATGGATCAGTGACGGACTCTCTGGAGGTGGAGATGACCTCTTATGTTCTCCTGTCTCTGATGTCCGGACCTCTGCTGCCTGGGTTTGATCTGGGTTACAGCTCCAGCATCGTCTACTGGCTGTCTCAGCAGCAGAACGCCTTCGGGGGCTTTGAATCTACACAGGTACAAGCATCTTAAAGCTTACACAGCTTACACAAGTAAACAGGTTGGGTTGCTAAGTTATAATGTTGTTACCATGGAAACATTACCATATGTAGACCCATGGAATAAAAGTGTAAAATTCTGTCAAAGTTTTTATTTGTGCCCGTTGCCATGATTACATGTGGACTTTGATTATACAGTATATATGGCTGGACATGTTAGCATCACAAAATAAGAAAACAACTGTAAAAACATTACTGTTTGTTACTTTTATTAGACTTAGATTAGACATCTGGATATACTGGATTGAGAGGAGCAACATTGGAGCTAATAATGGAGATAATTCAAATCAGGATTATAGTGCATATAATATTTCCACTGTATTACTATGTCTATTTCTATGTGTGTGTGTTTTAAATCATAGTGTGATAGTTGATAAGTCTGGACATTGCACATTAAAGGGTGTAAATCTGTTCTCCTTCTCCATGTTCTAGGACACTGTGGTGGCTCTCCAGGCTCTGGCGAAATACAGTCTGGCCACCTACAGTCCACAAGGAGCTGTAACTGTCACTGTAACCTCACCATCAGGGCTGAAGAACACGTTTAACGTCGCTCAGGATAACAGGCTGCTGTATCAGGAGATTCAGCTTCAGAATGTTCCTGGAAATTACACCGTCAGTGCTGAAGGACAAGGCTGTGTGTACGTGCAGGTCGGTGTCTCACTGTTTCCCACCTTATTTACTCACTTCAGTTCCATGTGACTGGAAGGAGAACGAGCTATGCTAATGTTGTGTTGGTTTTTTTTAGTTTACTTTGCAGTACAACATCCCTCCTCCTCGTGACCAGTCCTCATTCAGCATCTCGGCCTCAGCGTCTGGAAACTGCCTCGTCCCGCTTCTCTCTCTGGATGTGACCATTAAAGTCATGTGAGTTCTACTGCAACACCAAAAATCAACAAAGGGACAAACATCACAAATACGGTAGATATGAATAGTGTTAAATAAATAAATAAATAAATAAAAAAAAAACAAGAAAAACGCAAAACCAAACAAAAACAAAAAACACACAAAAAATACATCATTTAAATTTTTTTTTTTATTGCAACACGCTGCAGTGGGTCATTCAAGGGTTGGCTTTAATGCATGGCTCGTGATGCAAACTATCTTGAGTAGTAACGTCGTATACAGGAAGAGTTACTCTATCAACATGTGCCGTCTGAATCACCTACTGTACGGCATTTGCTAAAAAGGATTCACCCACAAATCAGTAGAAAGTTTGGACATACCTCTTAATTTCATTTATTTTTTTTTTTATTAGTGATTTATTTTCTACATTCTACAGCAATACCAGAGATTTCATGATTTCAAGTATGTGTATAAGTAATTAAGTACCAACAACAAGAAGAACAGTCAGTTATTATTTTAAGACACGAAGGTCAGCTTCTAAACGCCCTCAGCGTTATTTTACAGTTCTATAAAAGGATCTTTTTTTTTATTGACACTGAACCAAACACTGGATCTGTCTTAGTGTTTCATAACATTTTCTTTAATAGTTAACTTACTGAATGCGCACATAGTGTATAATAAAAAAAATAAAAAAAAGTGTTTGAACATATTTCTATTTTTAAGAAGAAATCAGATAAGAAGAAATCAAAGCCCATGTGTGTTAGAATGTGAGTCATTACTAATCTTTTCATTTCAGGTATAAAGGCCAAAGACCGCAGACCAACATGGTGGTTATCGAAGTCGGGCTGCTTTCTGGCTTCGTTGAGGATGCGATATCCGCGAGCGACAACTCCAACGTAGCGTACAGCTTTAACAAGCAGTGACGAGCATGATACAGATCTAAAGGATTATAATGCACTTATTTTATTTGAGATAAACTGTAAAAGTTGTTGCTTGCAGTAACGTTGCATTTATACATCACATCTTCTGCTCGTTGGATCACCGAATGTTTCATTCTTATGTTCGTTTTGTTTATCCAGTCGACTTATGGAACTGTGAAACGAGTGGATCAAATTGATGGCAACATCATCATCTATCTGGATGGAGTAAGAGAACACACACACACACACACACACACACACACACACTGATTGATTACATGACTTGATACATGAAAAACAGAGCAGGAGGATTAATTAAGTTACGCTTCTCTGTTCTAGCTGACACGGGAGCAGGAGAACGTTTACACCCTGAACATCCTGCAGCAGGATAAAGTGGAGAAGCTGAAACCAGCCGTAGTCAAAGTCTACGACTACTATGAGACCGGTACACAGTGATTCCTCTACTCAAAGCACACACACACCGAGCTCACACACACACACACACACACACACACACACACACACACACACACACACACACACACACACAGAGCTCACACACACACACACACACACACACACACACACACACACACACACACACACACACACACAGAGCTCACACACACACACACACACACACACACACACACACACACACACACACACACACACACACACACACACACACACACACACACACACACACACACACACAGAGCTCACACACACACACACACACACACACACACACACACACACACACACACACACACACACACACACACACACACACACACACTCTCACACTGTACCTCTGGTCTGTTTTGCTTTGTGCTTTTTTTCACTGATGCTCTTTTCTCCTCCTGTAGGTGACGTGTCTGTAACTGAATACTCCTCGCCGTGTCCAGTGTATAGTTTAGATGATTTAGTGATTGCCGCTTGATGATCCAAGACACATCACAGAGAGCTTCATCCCTTTCACTTTGTCTGTTTAATGACGCTCATGTGTTATTTTAAATCAGAAAGGTTCTTGGTGAAAATGTTGATTGAAATTCTCTACATCTTTACTATGATTCAGGGCCACATACTGTAAGTAGATTAATATAATTCTGATTAACATTATCTATCTGAATTAGATTTTCAGCTGGAATCAAAATTTTTTTTTTTTTTCCTAGTTCATGATGAAACCTGGGTGTTTATCTTCTGGTGATTTTCTTGTACTTCCTGCTTTCCTCCACAGGATGGCAGCGTTTGTAGAACTCAAAACTGTGTTTTTTATCTTCTCTCTCTCTCTCACTTTAGAAATTTACCTCCGTCTGATGAACAAGTAAAATGAGAATGCATAGAGACGATATATAAATACATTTTTTAATGCTAATCCTTGTCACCCTCGTTTTGTTGACTTTCTTTATTTATCTAAATGCACTCAGGTCTACTCATCTTTGATGTTTCAGAGATCCGGAAGAACTTATTATGACAGAGAAAATAGTTGAAAGCAATAACAAAAAACAAAACAACACAAAACAGACAAAAAATAATATAATATAATGTAATATAATATAATGTAATATAATATAATATAATATAATATAATATAATATAATATAATATAATATAATATAATATAATGTAATATAATATAATATAATATAATATAATATACTATAATATAATATAATATAATATAATGTAATATAATATAATATAATATAATATAATATAATATAATATAATATAATGTAATATAATATAATGTAATATGATGTAATATAATATAATGTAATATGATATAATATAATATAATATAATGTAACGTAATGTAATATAATATAATATAATATACTATAATATAATATAATATAATATAATATAATGTAATATAATATAATATAATATAATATAATATAATATAATATAATATAATGTAATATGATATAATATGATATAATATAATATAATGTAATATAATATAATGTAATATGATATAATATAATATAATATAATGTAACGTAATGTAATATAATATAATATAATATACTATAATATAATATAATATAATATAATATAATGTAATATAATATAATATAATATAATATAATATAATATAATGTAATATGATATAATATGATATAATATAATATAATATAATATCATATCATATAATGTAACGTAATGTAATATAATATAATATAATATAATATAATATAATATAATATGATATAATGTAATATAATATAATGTAATATGATATAATATAATATAATATAATATCATATCATATAATATAATATAACATAACGTAATATAATATAATATAATATAATATAATATAATATAATATAATATAATATAATATAATATAATATAATATAATGTAATGTAATGTAATGTGACATGGTGGTGTAGTGGACAGGATGTACCCTGCCTCATGCCCTAAGTCTCCTGGGATACGCCCCAGACCCACAGTGACCCTGTGTGTGTGTGAGCTCTGGATGATAAATTATATAACATGATATACAGTTATATTATAACATTAAAGTTTTTATATTGTGCCTTATATATAGTTTTTATTCAAATTCTAATACATTTTTTTATGTCAGATACTCAACTGTAAAGAGCCAGGCATTCTTGTTTTTAAATGTAGTCTCTAGAAATAATTCTCTAGGCTTCCTGAAGGATTTTTTCCGTGCTGAATGCTGAGTGCTTGGAACAGATGAGAGGTTTTAAGCTGAGGTTAGTATATAAACAACCAGCTTGTAAATTGTATTTAGGCACCTTGCAGCCTGTTGCAGGAAAACACTTATTTCTTATTTCTTTTATTTAATAATTTCATTGAACATGAAGAACGAGGGCTGATTCAAGAGTAGATCAAAGACTACAGTCTAACAGAGCACACATCATTTATCGCTGCTTCCCCCATGTATATTATAGCATATGTTAGCTTAAGTACCCTATGCAGACTTCACCCTTTTTTAACAGTTTTATACAGACATTTTGCATGTCACTTAGAAAATCTATATTTTTGTAGAAAAAAAATCAGAATAATAAATAAAGCCTTTTAAAACCTCCAACTGTTGCCAACAATTATCTATTATTTACTGCTGTTCGGTATGTTTTTGATGAACTTCAACTTGTTTCTATAAAGCTACTCAGTATAAGTGGATGAATGCAGTAAACAAGTCAGCACCAGATATGATGTTTCAGCAAAAACACAAAAAAACACTCTTTATCACATATTTTCTCACACTTGGATTTGCTTGTCTGCCTTGCTGTCTGAAATTCTTATCTGGGACCCAAGTGAACACGCTACTGAATTTAAATCGAAATTCATTTACATGTTTAGTGTTGAATGTGTTTATGAGCTTGTGTGGAGTATACAAAAATAGGAAGAAAAAAAAAAAAAATATATATTAATGATAATAATAAAACATAATACAATTTAACAACTATAAAATGAATTGAAAAAATATTTGCTCTAAACCAACACTCTTTATGTTATTTACAGTATTTCACAAGTTACAGAGTCCACTACTTATAAAGTACAAACACAAACGCTGCAACAATGTGCTTTTCCCAGAAACATTATTATATAATTCCCAGCCAAAAATATAAAAGCCTCCACCTGGAGTTAACTAAATATACTGTATATCATATGTTTCAGCTGGCAACAACAGTTACCTACATAACTCAAACTGAAGCTTCTCATTTCATACAGAACCATGTCAGAAGAGATATCCTGTGGGCGTGGCAACATGTTCCTCATTTCATTCCTCCATTTCAAAAGGGTCAAATTATTGTCCTGCATCAGGCAAAGAAAACAACTAAGGAGATTGCTGTTTACTATACCTATAATATACCATGATCACTATAATTGTGTTAAGAACTGTACAGCCGTGGCCAAAAGTTTTGAGAATGACACAAATATTAGTTTTCACACAGTTTGCTGCTAAACTGCTTTTAGATCTTTGTTTCAGTTGTTTCTGTGATGTACTGAAATATAATTACAAGCACTTCATACGTTTCAAAGGCTTTTATCGACAGTTCACATGACATTTATGCAAAGAGTCAGTATTTGCAGTGTTGGCGCTTCTTTTTCAGGACCTCTGCAATTCGACTGGGCTGCTCTCAATCAACTTCTGGGCCAAATCCTGACTGATAGCAACCCATTCTTTCATAATCACTTCTTGGAGTTTGTCAGAATTAGTGGGTTTTTGTTTGTCCACCCGCCTCTTGAGGATTGACCACAGGTTCTCAATGGGATTAAGATCTGGGGAGTTTCCAGGCCATGGACCCAAAATTTCAACGTTTTGGTCCCCGAGCCACTTAGTTATCACTTTTGCCTTATGGCACGGTGCTCCATCGTGCTGGAAAATGCATTGTTCTTCACCAAACTGTTGTTGGATTGTTGGAAGAAGTTGCTGTTGGAGGCCTTGGTTTTGGTACCATTCTTTATTCATGGCTGTGTTTTTGGGCAAAATTGTGAGTGAGCCCACTCCCTTGGATGAGAAGCAACCCCACACATGAATGGTCTCAGGATGCTTTACTGTTGGCATGACACAGGACTGATGGTAGCGCTCACCTTTTCTTCTCCGGACAAGCCTTTTTCCAGATGCCCCAAACAATCGGAAAGAGGCTTCATCCGAGAATATGACTTTGCCCCAGTCCTCAGCAGTCCATTCGCCATACTTTTTGCAGAGGATCAATCTGTCCCTGATGTTTTTTTTGGAGAGAAGTGGCTTCTTTGCTGCCCTTCTTGACACCAGGCCATCTTCCAAAAATCTTGGCCTCACTGTGCGTGCAGATGCGCTCACACCTCCCTGCTGCCATTCCTGAGCAAGCTCTGCACTGGTGCCACTCCGATCCCGCAGCTGAATCCTCTTTAGGAGACGATCCTGGCGCTCGCTGGACTTTCTTGGACGCCCTGAAGCCTTCTTAACAAGAATTGAACCTCTTTCCTTTCCTTGAAGTTCTTGATGATCCTATAAATTGTTGATTTAGGTGCAATCTTAGTAGCCACAATATCCTTGCCTGTGAAGCCATTTTTATGCAACACAATGATGTCTGCACGCGTTTCTTTGCAGGTCACCATGGTTAACAATGAAAGAACAATGATTTCAAGCATCACCCTCCTTTTAACATGTCAAGTCTGCCATTCTAACCCAATCAGCCTGACATAATGATCTCCAGCCTTGTGCTCGTCAACATTCTCACCTGAGTTAACAAGACGATTACTGAAATGATCTCAGCAGGTCCTTTAATGACAGCAATGAAATGCAGTGGAAAGTTATTTTTTTTCGGGATTAAGTTCATTTTCATGGCAAAGAAGGTCTATGCAATTCATCTGATCACTCTTCAGAACATTCTGGAGTATATGCAAATTGCTATTATAAAAACTTAAGCAGCAACTTTTCCGGTTTCCAATATTTATGTAATTCTCAAAACTTTTGGCCACGACTGTACACCACATTAGTAAAACTTGGAAGGAATTTGCTGAACCAGCATCAAAGAAATGTCATCAGAAAGAAAAAATGTGATTCGAGACCACTTAATTTTTTGTCATGGCTTTGTTTAATAGTGGAAATAAGAGCATTTCCCCACATAATGCAAAGAGAACTCAAGGGACTGAGACTAAACAGCTGTGTAGCCTTAAGACAATTATTAGTTATTATGAGTGAGGTAAAAAAAACAAAACAAAAAAAAAACAATTTGAGAGTGAGAATAAAGAATGGACTTTGGAGCATTGAAGAAAGCTCATGTGGTCTGACGAGTCCAGATTTACTCTGTTCCAAACTACGGTTCCTTCCGTACAAGCCTCGGAGGCAATGCTGTGATTTGGGGTTGCGTCTGTTTAGGATCAGCAGCGTTACATGCCCATAACATGAAGTCAGCTAATGACCTGTATGTAGAATGATGACATGGGCTTATGATGACGATGCCAGGTTTCATCAGGCCCAAATTGTTAGAAAGAGGTTTTTAGGAAGCATGAGACGACATTTTCACACAAGTATCGGCCACCACTGATCCCAGATCTCAACCCCACTGAGAATCTTTGGGATGTGCTGGAGAAGGCTTCACGTAGTGGTCTGACTCTCACATCATCAATACAAGATCTCGGAGAGAAATTAATATATAATATTGAGACCTTGCATAAGTTTACTGTGCCATAAGCCCGAGGCAAAATGTGGTCCAATGTAGTATTAGAGTGTGTGATATTTCTAGCCAGGCAGTGTACTTGAACAAGAAGATGACCAAGATGATTAAAAATAGAAAATAAAAATTATAAAACAGCGCCATTAATATCTGTATTTTAGACATGTGTTTATGTTTACTCAGCAAGATGTTCTTGAATAAAATGCCATGTGTTATAAAGGCCTTGAAGTAGTTAAAATCCTTACAGTTATACCAGCTTCATAGCAGAACTGGTAACACAAGCAACTGCCAAAATATGAAGAAGGCAAATATTAAAGTTTGTCATACGTTGACCCATCAGACAGATTTCCTTCCACAAGAGATGAAGATCCTTCCAAAGGCAGGTCGAAGCTCTGTAGTGGCTGATCCAACAGATTCAGAGACAAAAAGCTGCCGGGAGCACATCAGAACAGAAAGGCCAGATTGGAATTTGCATCTAAAAAACTGTTCACTTCCGATACACTTTTGTTTCTCGACAAATGAAACCAAGAACAACAAAGGGCTTGTGATCAGCAGTGTACCATGTCACCTGTTAAACACGGCAATGTTATGGCACAGCCATGTATGTCTGATACTAGATCTGTCTCACTGGTGATCGGTGATGATGATATAACTGCTGATAGAAGAAGCATGATGCATTTTAAAGCGTACAGAGCTCCACTTTCTGCTTAGATTCACTTAAATGTCGCAAAACTGAATTCTGGTGAATGTCTATTTTTCCCAAACAATATTTAGCAAAACACATTGAATTACAACTTCTGCATTTATTCATCTCACATCATCACATCTGGAGTTGAGATATCCAAGAAACGTATGTAGTCTTCTGTAGTCTTTATACACACCTTCATTGCTTCATTTTAAAATACCGTGCATGCATCTGGCAAAAACATGATGTTTTAGAAGGATCATCTATAGTGACCTGCATTAAGAAAAGAAAAAAAAAATGATCTTGAAATCAGGTTAAAAATCCTTCCAACACATTATTAAAACCTGGAGAGATAGTGCTGACGCATGATATGCACAAGGGTTCAAAAAATGTGTACACACTTTCACATGAATAATACAGTCTTGTGCAAAAGTTTAGGCACCCCTCGATAAATAATAGATTTCTCTCTTGGAAATGGAATAAAAATGCACAATATTTTCAGCAAACACTGGTGCATAGTTACGTCTTATGCCATAAATTGAACAAAAAATAAAAAATAAAAATAAAAACATGATTATGGCACTGTGCAAACGTTTGGGCCCTCGAAGAGTTCCAGAGTCTGAGATTCTTTTTTACAAGGTTTCAGACCTTTAACGAGCTCGTTAGATCTGATGCACGGCAACAGCTGTCATTAGGAAATGCCAATTTCAAAGCTTTACAAATACTTTGACTCTTCAAACCTTGTGCACACACTTGCGGACACTCAACAACCATGGGTTCCTCTAAGCAGCTGTGTAAGACTCTGAGAATGAAAGTTATTGATGCCCACAATGCAGGAGAAGCTACGAGAAGATAGCAAAGCGTCGTCAGCTTGCAGTTTCCACAGTGAGAAATGTCATTAAGAGACGGCAGTTCAGGGGAACTGTGGAGGTCAAGATGAGATCTGGAAGACCAAGAAAACTCTGGGAGAGAACTGCTGGTATGGAAAACCTGCAGAAAGATTCAGCAGCCTCAGGAGTGGTGGTGCACCGTTCCACAAGACCTTCATGGAAGAGTCGGCAGAAGAAAACCTCACCTGCGTCTCCATCATAAAATCCAACGTCAGAAGTATGGAACAGAACATCTACTGTACGAAAACCTGATGCATTTTGGAAACAAATGCTGTGGACTATAGACAACTGATTCAGTTGTTTATTTTCTACATTTTATAACAATACTGAGGATTTCACCGTGATGAAACCGGCTAGGGCTTAGGGTTAGAGTAGAAGTTCATTCAGAGTCACGAACTCCAGAAATCACTAATTAACAACCAGCACCTCAGATTAGAGCCGTTATAAAGGATTTACAGAGCAGAAGTAGCAGATATACATCTCAATATCAACTGTTCAAAAGAGATGATTGTTTATTTTGTACGCCTTCGGCATTGATTTTCCCGTGCAAAAAAGAAATAAAAATCAGGAGCGACTACGGAGTAAGAAAGTGATCCCAAACTTTTGAGCGGTAGTGTATGTGTGTGTATACTGTAGATACTAGATTTATGGATACTGTAGATTTATAGGCACTTTGCAAATACATATTCAACATTCACATATTTTCATCTGACAATATTACAAGACTCTCTCTCTCTTTCTCTCTTTCTCTCTCTCTCACACACACACACACACACACACCCATGTCACTGTGTTCTCGAGGATTGTTTATTCTAGCAGCAGCTGAAGTGGAACATGATGACCATCAGTCTGGCGGAGATTTTGCTCATATCTTCACTGTTGTTGTATATGTGTGTTCTGTTCACAGGCTCTGATAGTATGTGATGAGAAATAAACTTTCCTGGACTCTGACGCAGCAAAAACTATTGCAGAAAGTAACTCATGGATTTTTTTTTGTGTATTCATAAAGCTGTTTTAGGAATAGAAAATCCCTGCCAACAAGTGCTTGGACCCCCCTATTACTTTAATTACAGCCGTGGCATTGTTTGATAAACTTATGCAATGTTAAAACAGTTATTATTAGGGTCTTGAGTTCGCGAGTTCGATCTCCGGGTGGTGCTGTAACCTCTCGCAGCCGGAGGTCTAGAGAGAGCTGATTGGCCGAGCTCTCTCAGAGGGGAGGGACGAGAGGTACTTAGTGCTCCCACATTAATCACGGCTCTACAGCCGATCAGGGGCGTCTGTGAGCTCGCGCAGGCGGAAGGAGCGGATAGCGCCGTCCTCCGAGTGTGTTACTCCGCCCACAACGGTGCGCGAGCGAGCAGTGCGAAAAGATGCTGTCGGCTGGCGTCACTGGCGGAGGAAACATGTGATAGTCTTCGGCCCTCCCCGCTGAGTGGTAGTAGTAGACTTAATGTGGAGCCCCCTAGTGACGGGGAGGAATTGGACACGACTAAATTAGGGAGAAAATTGGGGGGGAAAAAAATTATTACTGTCATTTCTAACCCTGAGTCTTATATTAATCTGAGAATCAAACTGCTGCATAAAGCCTTTTCTAACACTCCAAAGATTCAAAGTGGGGATAAAGTCTGAATCCATTCAGGAAAATGATGTCTCATGCTCCATGAACCACTCTTTCACAATTTGAACTTGGAATGTCCGAGTGCCATCAGAGGAAAAACTCAGTAAATTCAGATAATCAGCTTCATTTGTGTTCAATACATAATGGCATGGTGGAAAAAATAATAGAAGGGGTGCAAACTTTTGGAACACACTATTTTTATACACACACCATTTATCAATATTAAGGGTAAATTACAGAGCATAATAAAAACTATTATTTATACGACAAACGTTTGTATTTTTCAAGAATTTTTCCAGAATTCCATAATTTTTTTTAACTGAACTTAGGAAATATTTAAATATTTTGAGATATTTTAGTTTTGATTTTCATGAGCTGTAAGTCATGGTCACTGAAATTTAAAGAAAACAAACAAACAAAAAAAAAAGGCTCAAGATATTTCAGTTCACGTGTAATTCGTTTAAAGTTTATGAGATTTAAAGCTGCCATTGCCACACCGCCAACATTAAATATGGATCTTGATGATAAAAAGGCTTCTCTTGGTGTTGTAAATAAATATGTTCTGTGATATTGGATGATTCAATTAAAACCTATCAATGTATGTCTTTTACATTGCTGAGTGAAGCTGTTATTTATTTGTATTAAATGATTACTTTAATCGAGTAAACAATGAAGATAAGTAGCCTTAGACAGATTAGGTGCGGTGTGATGAGTAGCATGCGGTGCAAGGCCAGGAAAAAAATTATACCAGAGGACTTTACATGCAAAACACATTCCATAGCAATAAATCAATAATAGTAAATCACAATTTAGAAAAATAACAATACTTTACCATTATTCATGTTCATTCAACTTATTATATAATATCGTATAATATATGAATCATTTTTAGGCAATACGATGGTGTAGTGGTTATCACTGTCGCCTTGCACCTCCAGGGTCTGGGCTCGATTCCCTGCCAAGTTTGATTCCTGTCTCTGAATGTATTCAAATTAGATTTGTTAAAAGAAAGCGGAGACCTGTTCTGTGAATTAAAAAAAATAAAAAATAAAAATAAATAAATAAATAATAACCCATACATTAATGTATGGAAAATGAATGTATAGAAAAATCTTAATTCAATTCCTTACTGTAGCTAAATTTGAAATAATCATATTACATTAATCCAATATATTTTAATTTCACATAAATTTAGTTTAAGCATTACAGTTGGTTCAGTGATGAGAAACATGTATGGCTGTTATGTACCTTCGTCCTGCCTACCTGTAGGATTTCTTGTTCAGGTACATAAATAGTGATCATGGTGCTGTGTGATGGTTAATATCAAACATTTTTATGTCCAATAGTTAGTTTTCCTAAAACATCTTTATTGAACTATTCAAATCAAAGTGCAAACCTACACATAAATCATATGTCATGTTTTGACCAACCAACAACAAATGGTTTCATTTTTTTTTTTTTTTTTACTAATGACAAGATATGTAGCTACACTATTTAATGATTTAGCTAAAAAGCAACCTGGTCTTCAGTAACGCCTCCGCAGTGCCACTGACTGATCGTCTCCATGCCGCACTGACGCCGTAATTCATTCTAAAAGAGCCATGGCCAAGTATCGATTGCATAAATTAACATACCTTTCAGAATTTGAACATTTGTGTATTGTCAATCCTTTTTAACTGATCTATCAATATATTGATGATTTTCATGAGCTTCAGGCAATAATCCTCAACACTTAAATAAATCTTAAATAAATAAATAAATAAATCGTAAAATATTTAACTGTACATGTAATTGATCTAAACTATATGAGTGAAGTAAAAATTTTTGAGATGCATTGCAAACATGGAATTTAGATGTGTATGACAGAAAGGCTTGTGTTTGTGCATTTAATGTATTTGATTAAAAATACAGCAATTTATCTGTTTCACATTACTGTGAGAAACTGTTATGTTTTTGTATCAAATGTTTACCTTAATAGAATAAACACCAAACGATAACTAGCATTAGACAGATTAGGTGAGGTTAGTGATGTGTAACATGCAATGCAAGGCCAGAAAAAGTGATAAAAAAAAAAAAAAATGATGTCACATGCAAAACACGTTTCACACAACAATTCGACCCATATTTGGGTGGAGTTAGGGTTCATAAATACCACCAGTACTCCACTACCATCACACCTAGAAAATTCCCTGCTGGGTTCATTCCAGGATGGGAAATTCTAGAGTAACTGTAGTTCTTGTTTTGCTTTTGTCCAGCATCGTAACACAGGCAGTCTCCAATGACAAGTAAGATCTTTTAATATTTCTCAGGTTTCCTCTTTTTGTTATGGAGAGTTTTATAGGCAACTGAGTTTTTTTATTAACATTTTTATTAAAACACTCAGAAAAATGGTTCTGGCCTCATGTAGCTTTGATGTATTAAGATTATTTCTATTTTACTAAAATTATACTTGTGACCTAATTAACTCGATTTAATTAGTTTTCCCTAAACATACAGGTTTTACAGTTATTTATCATTATTATTATTTTTTTCAACTTATATTTTGTTTGCATGAAAATTCTGCCATAGCTTTATCTTTAATAACTATTTAATACTTTAATCAAGTAAACAACAATAATAATAACTAGCATTAGACAGATTAGTTGAGGTAAGTGATGTGTAACATACACTGCAATGCCAGATGGTCAAATAAAAAACACCACAGATTCAAATTCAGCTCCTATTTAGGTGGGATTGGGGTTCAACATTTTTATTAATACACTCCAAAAATGATTCTATCATCGTACATCTTTTACATATTGGTATTATTTTACTAACATTTTATCATAATTAAAATTTTAGCCTAAACTTCATTATCTACATACGCTGTAGATTTCGACTTTCATCCTAAAATCTGTTTAGATTTGTTCTAGAGTTAAACAAATAGATAATATTATGCTATATTGTGATGCTTAATATTTATTTCTTGACTTGTGAACCTTGCAATTGCATTTCTGTTGATAATGAAGCTGTATAAATGTCTATAGCATTGTATTTACAAAGGCATCATTTAATTAACACTTGGGGTCAATTGAACCCCATTCAGTGTTTAACATTTATAAATAAATAGATTTAATGGGGACAAAATCCATATTTTCTTTTGTCATGTATTTTGATCACAGAGAAACAAGGCAGGGAAGAAAAGAGTAGGACATAATCACAGCAGTATGAGATGTATAGGACAAGTGGGTCCAGCAGTTACCCTTGCTTTAAAATTCAGATTACTGTGGATGAGTGTCTGGTTGTTTTGTTTATTAATGTCTTCAATTGCCTTCAAATATTAGAAAGTATTTTATACAATTGAAAGATTTTTTTTTTTAGTTTGAGTTTGCTTTTGTGTTTTTGATATACAAGTCTCTGTCCATCCAGTTTCAGGAGTTTTTATTTATCCATTTATTTTTATTGAAGGCTGGTAGGGAAGCTTAGATCTAGCATATGAAATGATGCCCACGATCACTGCACCATCCCAGGTCACTGTCTGAATGTGCTGGAGTCTCTTAGCTCCTTCAGTTCTGCTTATATTTGCTTTGATGGTCAGAAAAGCCCACAACCCTTTTACCATGGACTACTCAGATCCCCAGGAACATATTGTTCCTTTGTGTTTTCGGCCTGGCCCAGTTTCTGAAATCACAGAACACACATTACCCTTAAAAGCCTTAAATAAATAAATAAATAAAGAAAGAAAGAAAGAAATGAATGAACTAAAATAAAATAAAAAGTTAATATGGTATCTACAGCATAACCAAGTTACACTATGAATTTATGACAATACAGGAGTGCAGTGCCAGACAGGTATGTAGATGTATGTCTAATGTAATGATTTAACCGAGATTAAGCTTCCTTTGCTAGACTAGGTTTGGAAAAATGCCTTAGGTTTAAAACATGGAGAAATTACCATCAATAAAGATGGCACATGGTAAACGCCTGGAGATCTAAATCTTAATATTCCTTTTGGTAATACACTCAGAAATACTTTTACCATTATTATTAGTTTTTTCAACTTCCTTATTTTACTTGAGTGAAAATTCTGACATTAATCTGAATATTTTGATACATGGATAATTTTTGTTTATTATAATGTATAAATGAGATTTTATTTACTCTCATGCATTAAAAATAAAAATATAGTGAATGATAAAAGAATTGAAAAAAATATTAAGTTAAAACAAAAATACATTAAACTTTTTTTTTTTTTTTTTAAAGCTGAGAGGTGATGAGCTTCTAAGAACTTGTGAGAATGCTATTTATTGTAAGAAAGTCCAGACCTTAAATGGCATATATTTCATCTTTTAAAAATGAATATTAAAGAAAAATCTGAACTCAGTCACTTGCATTGCTTCCATTCGTTTTAATTATTCTACAATAATGGAATTCTAACTTGTAATTTGTTCATATAAATGTGATTTAAGCACTGAAATTACATGTTCCTGAAAAATACATAAGTTTGTTATGTACCTTTGTCTCACCTACTAGGGATTTCAGGTACAAAAATAGTGACCATAATTTTTTTGTGATGGTTATTAATTAAGTTTTTTTAATTTGTTATTAAAGTAGTTTTGTTTTTCTGAGACGTCTTGAAGCTGCCTGAACAGCAGCATCACAGCCGCGCCATCTCCAGCACACGCGCTTTCATGCGCTATTCTTGAAATATAATTTATATTTAAAACCACTTATTAAATATAAGTAGTTAACAATTGAATTACATTTGTGTTCATTGTCACAAAGAATTAAAAAAAAAAAACATTCTTTAAAAAAAAAAAAAAGTAACTTACAGATTTCAATAGTGATATGTGTAACACATGTATTGTTCACCCTGAGACAATCTGAATTGTGCTTTAATATCTTTTAACATCTTTAACATTTCTTTACAGTGATCAATCTCAACCTGATACAGAGAATGAATGGAGCTTATCTGAAACTTATGTACAAGGGTGAGTTTTTCCCCCCTCAGGATTTGAATATGTTGAAGAATTCATTAAATATGTAACATGTTAAGCAACGCATTTTTATGAATTCAAGAATTACGTTACACTATGTTACATTAATGGTGTAGATGAGCCAAAGTCAAATGAAAACATTATTTGGGTGTCCAGGTTTGTACAGCAGCGGAAGTTTTCAGTATACTGACTTTTTTTTTTTTTTTTTTTTACATCTGGAACCCACGGGTAATCATCAGCAACAACCACTGAGACAGTTTCACTGTCAGCCATTCAGAACTGTAATGCACAGTTTGTCCAAATGTACATGTGAAAAACAAACATTGTGTTCACAGTGAGACAATCTGAAATGTGTTTTAATATCTGATCATATTTCTATACAGTGATGAAGCTCAACCTGATACAGAGCATGCATGGAGCTTATCTGAACATGAACATGTAGAAGGGTCAGTTTTTCCCCCTCAGACTCCTTTATTGAAGTTATACAAAGGCAAACTTAAGATTAGTCAGTACTTCTCCATCAGCATCCTCAAAGCAAGTACTGCATCCGTTGTACTCTTTCTAGACATAAAACCATATTGGTGCTCAAAAATGCTTACCTCTGCCCTTAACCTAGCTTCCACTAGCTTCACTGTATGGCTCATCAGCTTTTTTTAAATATGTAAACCAATCAAGAATTAAATAAGATACATTCTTACACGACAAACATTTCAGCATATTATTCTGTATCTATCCATGTCATGTTGTCCATCATATTTTAACCACCACAGCAAAAATCCCACCAAATGTTTTATTAAAATCGAAATCAAATGTTGTTGCAATAATATTTCAACTGTACAAATTCCAGCCTGAGCATATAATTTTAATATAAGATGTAGTTGGTCACCTGGCCAAGTTATTTAAACAGACTCTTATGAATTTAAAGGCTATTCTCATGTAATTGTTCTAAATAATGTATTGTATGCTATTGGAACGTAGATTTGTGCTCAGTCAAAGTGTTAAAAGATAATTTCTTCTCAGTCTTTTGGCTGTTCCCTAATGATTAAAGATTTCAGAAGTAAAAGAAACTAGGAGAAATTATCATTAATAAAGATGGCACCTGGTAGATGCCTGGAAAACTACATCTTAATATACGTCTTGGTGATACACTTTGTGTAATGAAATTTGTGTTCATTGTTACAATCACAAAGAATAAAACATTAAAAAAAAATATTTACAGATTTCATTAGTGATATGTGTAACAAGTGTATTGTTCACCCCGAGACAATCTGAATTGTGCTTCAATATCTTTTCTTTAACATCTTTCACATTTCTTTACAGGAATCAATCTTATCCTGATACAGAGAATGAATGGAGCTTATCTGAAACTTATGTACATGTAGAAGGGTGAGTTTTCCCCCTCAGACTCCTTTATTGAGGATATACAAAAACAAACCTAAGTCTAGTCAGAAATCAGATGTCATGTGGTGCATCTTGTTTTAAGCTATGACTCAACAGTAATTCAACTGTACACATTACAGCCTTAGCATTGTTAGTGTAGGGGACACGATTTGTGCTGTCAACACTTTGAAAGTTAACTACGGATTTTCTTTAAAAAAAAAAAAAAAAGAAAGACAAGCTGTTTTAATTTTTTAATTACAAATACAATGTACTGTAGTTTGCTAATAAGCCAAGTGGTTTTACCTAGTTGAAATCAAGCGGTGTTGCAATAATATTTCAACTGTACAAATTCCAGCTGTAGTTTTTTCGATGTAGTTTTTTCACCTAGATAAGTTATTTAAACAGACTTAAATATGAATTTAAAGGCTATTCTCATGTAATTGTTCTAAATAATGTATTGTATGCTATTGGAACGTAGATTTGTGCTCAGTCAAAGTGTTAAAAGATAATTTCTTCTTGGTCTTTGGCTGTTCCCCAATGATTAAAGATTTCAGAAGTAAAAGAAACAAGGAGAAAATACAATTAATAAAGATGGTCCCTGGTAGATGCCTGGAAAACTAAATCTTAATATATACACTTTGTGTATATTGTTATAATAACAAAGAATAAATTAGTTTATGAGACAATCTGAATTGTGCTTCAATATCTTTTCTTTAACATCTTCCACATTTCTTTACAGGAATCAATCTTATCCTGATACAGAGAATGAATGGAGCTTATCTGAAACTCATGTATATGTAGAAGGGTGAGTTTTCCCCCTTAGACTCCTTTATTGAAGATACAAAACCAAACCTACTGTAAGTCTAGTCAGAAATCACATGTCATGTGGTCCATCTTGTTTTAAGCTGTGACTCAACAGTAATACAGCTGTACACATTATTTTAGTATTTATAATTACTTAAAGGTTGCTGAATTACTTTTGCCAGGGACTAGTTTACAAATAATTCATGAAACTACAGTATATACAGTTGTTTATCAGGTCAGAAGAAGGTAAACAGTAAGTAATTAGTTTAATTAAGTTTAAGTAAGTAGCTGAATTTAATTAATTTGAGTAGTTAATTTGTTCAATAATAATATGCTGTAGTAAACGTTGAACTCGGCTCTAATGTCTACTCATACATTGTACAGAAGTACAAAACTTTAATCTATCTACTATAATCTACTACCGACTTATTTTGACTTCTGGAACCCATGGGTAAACATCAGCAATAACCAATGAGACAGTTTCACTGTCAGCCATTCAGAACTGAAATGCACAGTTTGTCCAAAAGTACATGTGAAAAACAAACATTGTGTTCACTGTAAGACAATCTGAATTGTGTTTTACATTTTTGATCATATGTCTTTACAGTGATGAATCTCAACCTGATACAGAGCATGCATGGAGCTTATCTGAACATCATGAACATGTAGAAGGGTCAGTTCCCCCCGACTCCTTTATTGAAGTTATGCAAAAGCAAACTTAAGTCTATTCAGATATCTGATGTTATGATTCAATAGCTTGTAGATTCACGTTTTGCAGCAATGACTTGAAGGAATTATTTCTTGTATGACTTCATCAGTTTCACACATCAAAAACCACAAATCACAAAACTATTTTCAGGGGTCACGACTCATCTGTCTCCCTCTATCAACTCTATCCTCTGGTTTCTTTTCTCTCATTACAACTAACTTCATGTCCTCTCTCACTGCATCCATAAATCTCCTCCTCTTCTAGACCTCCTGACTAGCAGTTCCAATCTCAGCATCCTTCTACAGATATACTCACAATCTCTCCTCTGAACACGCCCAAACCACCTCAATCTGGTCTCTCTGACTTCATCTCCAAAACATCTCACATGGGTTGTCCCTCTGATTAACTCATTCTTGATCCTATCTATTCTCGTTACTCCTAAAGTGAACCTCAACGTCTTCATGTCTGCTACCTCCAACTCTGCCTCCTGTCTTTTCTTCAGTGGCACTGTGTCTAAGCCGTAGAGCATCGCTGGTCTCACCACTATCTTGTACAACTTTCCTTTCATTCTCGCTGTTACTCTTTTATTACACAAGACACCTTACACATTTCTCCACCCATTCCAACCTGCTTGTGCACGCCTCTTCATCTCTTGTCCACACTCTCCGTTGCTCTGGACCATTGACCCTAAGTACTCAAAGTCCTGCACCTTCTTAACCTCTGTTTCCTCTAGACTTACCATTCCATTTCCTTTCTACATTGACACACCTGTATTCTGTCTTGCTCCGGCGAACTTTCATTCCTCTGCTTTCCAGAGCGTACCTCCACCTCTCTAGATTTTCCTCCAACTGTTCCCTGCTCTCAGTACAAAGCACAATGACATTTGCAAACATCATTGTCCATGGAGACTCCTGTCTAACCACATCTGTCATCCTGTCCATCACCATAGCAAACATGAAGGGGCTCAGAGCCGATCCTTGATGCACACCTACCTTCACTTTGAACTCTTCTGTCACACCCACAGCACACCTCACCACTGTCCTACAGCTCTTATACATGTCCTGCACCACCCTAACATACAGTGGAACCTCGTATTGCGAATAACAAGGTTTGCGAGTTTTCCGCAAGATGAGCAAAGATTTTTAATAAATGTTGCCCTGAAAAAGGAGCAAGTCTTGGTTTACGAGTGCCGAGTATCATGACACATGTATTAAAACAGTGTTTCTGTTGTGTGTGTTTGTTGTGTAATTTAAAAAGCGAGATGGGCGGGGGAGGCGGGGGGGCAGAGGAGGAGTTTTACTGTAAAACGAGGCGAGGGAAGGGGCGCACACACACACACACACACACACACACACAAATACACAGCGGCTGCGCGGACAAACAGAAACACTTATGTGTCGGGATTTATTTTGACTTTTTTTAAAGGTAAAGTTCAGGTTAATTTGTATTATTTTTTACTTTATATATTGCATTAATTATTTTTTTGTATTTATTTATTTGGGCTGTGGAATGAAATATTTGAGTTTTCATTATTTCTTATGGGAAAATTTGACTTGGTTTATGAGTGTTTTGGAATATGAGCCCACTTCTGGAAAGAATTATGATCGTAATCCAAGGTTCCACTGTACTTCTCTGCCACTCCAGACATCCTCGTACAATACCACAGCTCCTCTCTCTGCACCCTGTCATACGCTTTCTCTAAATCTACAAAGACACAATGTAACTCCCTATTACGTTCTCTGTACTGTACTTCTCCATCAGCATCGTCAAAGCAAGTATTGCATCCGTTGTACTCTTTATAGGCATGAAACCATATTGGTGCTCACAAATGCTTACCTCTGCCCTGTAATGAAATTTGTGTTCATTGTTACAATCACAAAGAATAAAACAGTTAAAAAAAATAATTTACAGATTTCATTAGTGATATGTGTAACAAGTGTATTGTTCACCCCGAGACAATCTGAATTGTGCTTCAATATCTTTTCTTTAACATCTTTAACATTTCTTTACAGGAATCAATCTTATCCTGATACAGAGAATGAATGGAGCTTATCTGAAACTCATGTACATGTAGAAGGGTGAGTTTTCCCCCCTCAGACTCCTTTATTGAGGATATACAAAAACAATTTAAGTCTAGTCATAAATCAGATGTCATGTTGTCCATCTTGTTTTAAGCTGTGATGCAACAGTAATTCAACTGTACAAATTACAGCCTTAGCATTTATGTTAGTGTACAAGAAACGATTTGTGCTGTCAACACTTTGAAAGTTAACTACGGATTTTCTTTGAAAAAAAAAGAAAGACAAGCTGTTTTAATGTTTTAATTACAAGAACTATATAATTTGCTAATAAGCCAAGTGGTTTAACCTAGTTGAAATCAAGCGGTGTTGCAATAATATTTCAACTGTACAAATTCCAGCTCGAGCATATATATTAATGTAAGATGTAGTTTTTCACCTGGCCAAGTTATTTAAACAGACTCTTATGAATTTAAAGGCTATTCTCATGTAATTGTTCTAAATAATGTATTGTATGCTATTGGAACGAAGATTTGTGCTCAGTCAAAGTGTTAAAAGATAACTTTTTCTCGGTCTTTTGGCTGTTCCCTAATGATGAAAGATTTCAGAAGTAAAAGAAACTAGGAGAAAATACCATTAATAAAGATGGTCCCTGGTAGATGCTTGGAAAACTAAATCTTAATATACGTCTTGGTAATACACTTTGTGGATATTGTTATAATAACAAAGAATAAATTATTTAAAAAAAAATAACTTACAGATTTCATTAGTGATATGTGTAACAAGTGTATTATTCACCCCGAGACAATCTGAATTGTGCTTCAATATCTTTTCTTTAACATCTTTAACATTTCTTTACAGGAATCAATCTTATCCTGATACAGAGAATGAATGGAGCTTATCTGAAACTTATGTATATGTAGAAGGGTGAGTTTTTCCCCCTCAGACTCCTTTATTGAGGATATACAAAAACAAACCTAAATGTAGTCAGAAATCACATGTCATGTGGTCCATCTTGTTTTAAGCTGTGACTCAACAGTAATACAGCTGTACACATTATTTTAGTATTTATAATTACTTAAAGGTTGCTGAATTACTTTTGCCAGGGACTAGTTTACAAATAATTCATGAAACTACAGTATATACAGTTGTTTATCAGGTCAGAAGAAGGTAAACAGTAAGTAATTAGTTTAATTAAGTTTAAGTAAGTAGCTGAATTTAATTAATTTCAGTAGTTAATTTGTTCAGTAATAATATGTTATAGTAAATATTGAACTCGGCTCTAATGTCTACTCATACTCACTGTCAGCCATTCAGAACTGAAATGCACAGTTTGTCCAAAAGTACATGTGAAAAACAAACATTGTTTCACCTTTATTGAAGTTATACAAAACCAAAGTCTATTCAGAAATGAGATGTCATGTTTCAATAGCTTGTAGATTCAGGTGCTCTCGATACAAAACACAATGTCAACTGCAAATATCATAATCAATGGAGACTCCTGTCTTACATACAGTGGAACCTCGGATTGCGAGTAACGCAGTTTGTGAGTGTTCCACAAGACGAGCAAAGATTTTTAATAAATTTTGCCCTGAAAAAGGAGAAAGTCTTGGTTTACGAGTGCCGATTGTCACGCGTTTCTTGTTTTGACACCGAGCGTCATGTGATCACAACTGAGCCAATGATATTTCTTTCTCCTGAGCCCATATCCGGAATGAATTATGATCGTAATCCAAGGTTCCACTGTACTTCTCTGCCACTCCAGACATCCTCATACAATACCATAGCTCCTCTCTCTGCACCCTATCATACGCTTACTCTAAATCTACAAAGACACAATCCAACTCCCTATTACCTTCTCTGTACTGTACTTCTCCATCAGCATCCTCAAAGCAAGTACTTCATCTGTTGCACTCTTTCCAGACATAAAACCATATTGGTCCTCACAAATGCTTACCTCTGCCCTTAACCTAGCTTCCACTAGCTTCATTGTATGGCTCATCAGCTTTTTTAAAATATGTAAACAAATCATTGATGTGAATTCAAGAATTACATAAGTTACATTCTTACACGACAAACATTTCAGCATGTTATTCTGTATCTATCCATGTCATGTTGCCATCATATTTTAACCACCACAGCAAAAATCCAACCAAATGTTTTTTTTAATCGAAATCAAGCAGTGTTGCAATAATATTTCAACTGTACAAATTCCAGCCTGAGCATATATTTTAATATAAGATGTAGATGTATATTTCATATAAGGTTATTCTCATGTAATAGTTCCAAATAACATATTGTATGCTATTAGAATGAAGATTTGTGCTCAGTCAAAGTATTAAAAGATAATTTCTTCTCAGTCTTTTGGCTGTTCCCCAATGATTAAAGATTTCAGAAGTAAAAGAAACTAGGAGAAATTATCATTAATAAAGATGGCACCTGGTAGATGCCGGAAAACTAAATCTTAATATACATCTTGGTGATACACTTTGTGTAATGAAATTGGTGTTCATTGTTACAATCACAAAGAATAAAACAGTTTAAAAAAATAATTTACAGATTTCATTAGTGATATGTGTAACAAGTGTATTGTTCACCCTGAGAAAATCTGAATTGTGCTTCATTATCTTTTCTTTACATCTTTAACATTTCGTTACAGGAATCAATCTTATCCTGATACAGAGAATGAATGGAGCTTATCTGAAACTTATGTACATATAGAAGGGTGAGTTTTTGCCCCTCAGACTCCATTTTTGAGAATATACAAAAACAAACCTAAGTCAAGTCATAAATCAGATGTCATGTGGACCATCTTGTTTTAAGCTGTGACTCAACAGTAATTCAACTGTACACATTACAGCCTTAGCATTTATGTTAGTGTAGAGGAAACGATTTGTGCTTTGAAAGTTAACTAAGGATTTTCTTTGAAAAAAAAAAAAGACAAGCTGTTTTAATGTTTTAATGACAAGAACTGTATAATTTGCTAATAATCCAAGTGGTTTAACCTAGTTGAAATCAAGCGGTGTTGCAATAATATTTCAACTGTACAAATTCCAGCTCGAGCATATATATTAATGTACGATGTAGTTTTTCACCTGGCCAAGTTATTTAAACAGACTCTTATGAATTTAAAGGCTATTCTCATGTAATTGTTCTAAATAATATATTGTATGCTATTGGAACGAAGATTTGTGCTCAGTCAAAGTGTTAAAAGATAACTTTTTCTCGGTCTTTTGGCTGTTCCCTAATGATGAAAGATTTCAGAAGTAAAAGTAACAAGGAGAAATTACCATTAATAAAGATGGAAAACTAAATTAAACACCTGAAAAACTAAATCTTAATATGGATCTTGGTAATACACTTTGTGTAATGAAATTTGTGTTCATTGTTACTATCACAAAGATTAAAATAGTTTTTAAAAATATTTACAGATTTCATTAGTGATATGTGAAAGAAATGTATTGTTCACCCTGAGACAATCTGAATTGTGCTTCAATATCTTTTCTTTACATCTTTAACATTTCTTTACAGGAATCAATCTTATCCTGATACAGAGAATGAATGGAGCCTATCTGAAACTCATGTACATGTAGAAGGGTGAGTTTTTCCCGCTTAGACTCCTTTATTGAGGATATACAAAAACAAACCTAAGTCTAGTCATAAATCAGATGTCATGTGGACCATCTTGTTTTGGTGACAAGAACTATATAGTTTGCGAATAATCCAAGTGGTTTAACCTAGTTGAAATAAAGCGGTGTTGCAATAATATTTCAACTGTACAAATTCCAGCCCGGGCATATATATTAATGTACGATGTAGTTTTTCACCTGGCCAAGTTATTTAAACAGACTCTTATGAATTTAAAGGCTATTCTCATGTAATTGTTCTAAATAATGTATTGTATGCTATTGGAACGAAGATTTGTGCTCAGTCAAAGTGTTAAAAGATAAATTTTTCTCGGTCTTTTGGCTGTTCCCCAATGATGAAAGATTTCAGAAGTAAAAGAAACTAGGAGAAATTACCATTAATAAAGATGGTCCCTGGTAGATGCTTGGAAAACGAAATCTTAATATACGTCTTGGTAATACATTTTGTGTATATTGTTATAATAACAAAGAATAAATTATTTAAAAAAATAACTTACAGATTTCATTAGTGATATGTGTAACAAGTGTATTATTCACCCCGAGACAATCTGAATTGTGCTTCAATATCTTTTCTTTAACATCTTTAACATTTCTTTACAGGAATCAATCTTATCCTGATACAGAGAATGAATGGAGCTTATCTGAAACTCATGTATATATAGAAGGGTGAGTTTTCCCCCTTAGACTCCTTTACTGAAGATACAAAAACAAACCTAAATGTAGTCAGAAATCACATGTTATGTGGTCCATCTTGTTTTAAGCTGTGACTCAACAGTAATACAGCTGTACACATTATTTTAGTATTTATAATTACTTAAAGGTTGCTGAATTACTTTTGCCAGGGACTAGTTTACAAATAATTCATGAAACTACAGTATATACAGTTGTTTATCAGGTCAGAAGAAGGTAAACAGTAAGTAATTAGTTTAATTAAGTTTAAGTAAGTAGCTGAATTTAATTAATTTCAGTAGTTAATTTGTTCAGTAATAATATGTTATAGTAAATATTGAACTCGGCTCTAATGTCTACTCATACTCACTGTCAGCCATTCAGAACTGAAATGCACAGTTTGTCCAAAAGTACATGTGAAAAACAAACATTGTTTCACCGTGAGACAATCTGAATTGTGTTTTAATATCTGATCATACTTCTTTACAGTGATGAATCTCAACCTGATACAGAGCATGCATGGAGCTTATCTGAACATCATGAACATGTAGAAGGGTCAGTTTTCCCGCCCTCAGACTCCTTTATTGAAGTTATACAAAACCAAAGTCTATTCAGAAATGAGATGTCATGTTTCAATAGCTTGTAGATTCAGGTGCTCTGGATACAAAACACAATGTCATCTGCAAATATCATAATCAATGCAGACTCCTGTCTTACATACAGTGGAACCTCGGATTGCGAGTAACGCAGTTTGCGAGTGTTCCACAAGACGAGCAAAGATTTTTAATAAATTTTGCCCTGAAAAAGGAGAAAGTCTTGGTTTACGAGTGCCGATTGTCACGCGTTTCTTGTTTTGACACCGAGCGTCATGTGATCACAACTGAGCCAATGATATTTCTCTCTCCTGAGCCCACATCCGGAATGAATTATGATCGTAATCCAAGGTTCCACTGTACTTCTCTGCCACTCCAGACATCCTCATACAATACCATAGCTCCTCTCTCTGCACCCTATCATACGCTTACTCTAAATCTACAAAGACACAATCCAACTCCCTATTACCTTCTCTGTACTGTACTTCTCCATCAGCATCCTCAAAGCAAGTACTTCATCTGTTGCACTCTTTCCAGACATAAAACCATATTGGTGCTCACAAATGCTTACCTCTGCCCTTAACCTAGCTTCCACTAGCTTCATTGTATGGCTCATCAGCTTTTTTTAAACATGTAAACAAATCATTAATGTGAATTCAAGAATTACATAAGTTACATTCTTACACGACAAACATTTCAGCATGTTATTCTGTATCTATCCATGTCATGTTGCCATCATACAGTATTTAAACCACCACAGCAAAATTCCAACCAAATGTTTTTTTTTTATCGAAATCAAGCAGTGTTGCAATAATATTTCAACTGTACAAATTCCAGCCTGAGCATATATTTTAATATAAGATGTAGATGTATATTTCATATAAGGTTATTCTCATGTAATAGTTCCAAATAATATATTGTATGCTATTAGAATGAAGATTTGTGCTCAGTCAAAGTATTAAAAGATAATTTCTTCTCAGTCTTTTGGCTGTTCCCCAATGATTAAAGATTTCAGAAGTAAAAGAAACTAGGAGAAATTATCATTAATAAAGATGGCACCTGGTGGATGCCTGGAAAACTAAATCTTAATATACACCTTGGTGATACACTTTGTGTAATGAAATTTGTGTTCATTGTTACAATCACAAAGAATAAAACAGTTTTAAAAAATAATTTACAGATTTCATTAGTGATATTTGAAAGAAATGTATTGTTCACCCTGAGAAAATCAGAATTGTGCTTCAATATCTTTTCTTTAACATCTTTAACATTTCTTTACAGGAATCAATCTTATCCTGATACAGAGAATGAATGGAGCTTATCTGAAACTCATGTACATATAGAAGGGTGAGTTTTTCCCCCTCAGACTCCTTTATTGAGGATATACAAAAACAAACCTAAGTCTAGTCAGAAATCAGATGTCATGTGGACCATCTTGTTTTAAGCTGTGACTCAACAGTAATTCAACTGTACACATTACAGCCTTAGCATTTATGTTAGTGTACAAGAAACGATTTGTGCTGTCAACACTTTGAAAGTTAACTACGGATTTTCTTTGAAAAAAAAAAAGAAAGACAAGCTGTTTTAATGTTTTAATTACAAGAACTATATAATTTGCTAATAATACAAGTGGTTTAACCTAGTTGAAATCAAGCGGTGTTGCAATAATATTTCAACTGTACAAATTCCAGCTCGAGCATATATATTAATGTAAGATGTAGTTTTTCACCTGGCCAAGTTATTTAAACAGACTCTTATGAATTTAAAGGCCTATTCTCATGTAATTGTTCTAAATAATGTATTGTATGCTATTGGAACGAAGATTTGTGCTCAGTCAAAGTATTAAAAGATAACTTCTTCTTGGTCTTTTGGCTGTTTCCTAATGATGAAAGATTTCAGAAGTAAAAGTAACAAGGAGAAATTACCATTAATAAAGATGGAAAACTAAATTAAACACCTGAAAAACTAAATCTTAATATGGATCTTGGTAATACACTTTGTGTAATGAAATTTGTGTTCATTGTTACAATCACAAAGATTAAAATAGTAAAAAAAAATATTTACAGATTTCAATAGTGATATGTGTAACAAGTGTATTGTTCACCCTGAGACAATCTGAATTGTGCTTCAATATCTTTTCTTTAACATTTGTATCATTTCTTTACAGGAATCAATCTTATCCTGATACAGAGAATGAATGGAGCTTATCTGAAACTCATGTACATGTAGAAGGGTGAGTTTTTCCCCCTCAGACTCCTTTATTGAGGATATACAAAAACAAACCTACTGTAAGTCTAGTCAGGAATCAGATGTCATGTGGTGCATCTTGTTTGAAGTTGTGACTCAACAGAAACTGAACTGTGCAAATTACAGCCTAAGCGTTTACTGTATGTTAGTGTAGGGCTAACGATTTGCGCTGT
This sequence comes from Clarias fuscus, assembly GCA_030347435.1. Classification (NCBI taxonomy): domain Eukaryota; kingdom Metazoa; phylum Chordata; class Actinopteri; order Siluriformes; family Clariidae; genus Clarias; species Clarias fuscus. Next base: position 1,756,305 of record CM059213.1, read on the forward strand.
CAACACTTTGAAAGTTAACTAAGGATTTTCTTTTAAAAAAAAAAGGAAAAAGAAAGACAAGCTGTTTTACTGTTGTGATTACAAGTCCTATATAGTTCAATAAGCCAAGTGGTTTTACCTAGTTTAAATATGTTGAGGAATTCAAGAAATATGTACCATGTTAAACAATGCATTTTTATGAATTCAGGAATTACGTGTTATAAGATACATTCTTTCATGACAAATAATTCAGTTTTTATAGTTACTTAAAGGCAGTATATACAGTACTTTATCAGGTCAGAAGAAGGTATACAGTAAGTAATTTGTTTAATTAAGTTTAAGTAAGTAGTTAATTTAAGTTAATTTGTTCAGTAATAATATGTCACAGCAAATGTTGAACTCGGCTCTAATGTCTGCTCATACATTGTACAGAAGTACAAAACCTGATGAAAATAATTCAGATAAACTATCTGCACCTGATGAGTATAAAACACGGTCAGTGTTTATATGAGACTCCTTAATCTGAGATATTTAAAAACTAACAGAAATCATGGCTCAGGGAAGCTTACATTAATGACATAGATGAGCCTAAAGCAAATGAAAACATTATTTGGGTGTCCAGGTTTGTTCACCAGTTAAAGTTGTCAGAATACTGACTTTGTTCGACTTCTGGAACCCACGGGTAAACATCAGCAATAACCATTGAGACAGTTTCCTTGTCAGCCATTCAGAACTGAAATGCACAGTTTGTCCAAAACGACACGTGTTCACCGTGAGACAATCTGAATTGTGTTTTACATTTTTGATCATATGTCTTTACAGTGATGAACCTCAACCTGATACAGAGCATGCATGGAGCTTATCTGAACATCATGAACATGTAGAAGGGTCAGTTTTCCCGCTCTCAGACTCCTTTATTGAAGTTATACAAAGCAAACTTAAGTCTATTCAGAAATCAGATGTCATGATTCAATACTTTGTAGATTCACATTTTGCAGCAATAACTTGATTAATTATTTCTTCTATGACTTCATCAGTTTCACAAATCACACAACCACACATCACAAAATTTTCTGAACCTCATGAGCGTGTAAATGCATACATTTTTCACTATGTCTCTTTTATTGAAGCAATTTTGAAACACACCTCAAGTTCACACGGCATGTAGTTAGCCAGTTAGTTAAGTTATTTAAACAGAATATTTCGAATTTAAAGTCTGTTTTCATGTAAATGTTTCACATAATGTATTGTACGATGCAGGTTAGAAGATTTTTTACTCAATTAGCAAAGATAACTAATGATTTGCTTAAAAACAAACAAACCAAAAAAAAAAAAAAAAAAAGGACAACCCATGATACTGTTCATAAACCTAAAATTATCTAGTGTGTGCTCAGCCAAAATCTAAAAAGCTAACTAATTATAATTGTTTTATATGTAAATGGCCAACCTATAATCTAATTGTACAGTATAATCTAATTGAACTATCTAATGTGTTAAAAAGCCAAGTGGTTTTGCTGTGGCAATTTAAATGAACAGTTAACATAAGATGTTGAGCAAATATATGTAACATGCAAATGTATGGAAACAAAGCATCTATGTGAACTCAAGAATTACATGAGATACATTATTACATAACAAACATTTTAGCATGTTATTATGTATCTACTGTATCTATGTCATGTAGTCTATCATATTTTAACCACCAATATGTAGTTGGTCACCTGGCCAAGTTATTTAAACAGACGCTCATGAATTTAAAGGCTGTTCTCATGTAATTGTTCCAGTAAATGTATTGTATGATATAGCGGAGAAGATCTGTGCTCAGTCTTAAAATCTTAAATCATAACTTCTTCTTTGTCTTCTGGCTATTCCCTTGTAATTAAAGATATCAGAAGGAAAGGAAACAAGGAGACATTACATTACCATTACATTGTCATCTGTTAAACGTCTGGGAATCTAAATCTTAATATGCATTTTGGTAATAAACTCAGAAAACCTTTCACTTTTTTTTTTTTTTTCAACTTCCATATTTTATTTGAGTGGAAATTCTGACATAAATATAAATATTTTGATACATAGATAATTTTTGTTTAGTATAATGTATAAATGAAATTTAAATTCACTCTTATGCCTTAGAAATCAAAATATAGTGGATAATGAAGCAATTGAAAAAATATTAAGTTCAAACAAAAATATATTAAAATGAAGTTTGTTATAAGTAAGCTGAGAGGTGATGAGCTTCTAAAACTTTGCATACATTACGACTTTTAAAAATTAGTATTGAAAAAATGAATCTCAATTCAAGTGCTTGCATTGCCTCCGTTTTAATTAATTATGTTACATTAATGCAATTTTAACTCATAATTTGTTTATATAAATGTGGTTTAAGCACTGGAATTACATGTTGGTTAAAAATGGATACGTTTCTTACAGTATGTACCTTCGTCTCACCTACTAGGGATTTCATGTTCAGGCAGAAAAATAGTGACCATAATGATTTTTTATGGTTATTAATAAAGATTTTAACCTGCCATTAACGTAGTTTGATTAGTTGTTTTTCTGAGACGTCTTGAAGCTGCTGAAGACACCGTCAGGTTCTAGACAGTTTACAGCAGCATCACAGCCGTGCCATATCCAGCAGTACAGCACACACTTTCATTTTGTTATTTAACAATTTTATTACATTTGTGTTCAATGTTCACAACAAACTAACTTATATTAACAATTAACAATATTTCAGTAGTTACACATGTAACAAATGTAGTGTTGACCTCGAGACAATCTGAATTACATTTTAGAAGTTAATTTGTTCAGTAATAATATGTTTAGTAAATGTTGAACTCTGCTCTAATGTCTGCTCAAACATTTTACAGAAGTTCAGCTCAACCTGATGAAAATAATGCAGATAATCCATCAACACCTGATGAGGATAAAACAGGGTCAGTGTTTATATGAGAATCCTTAATCTGATATATTCAAAAACTAACTACAATCATGGATAGAAATCAAATGTTATGTTTTTTTTTTATGTTCAACCTTATGTTCAGGTTTGTTCAGCAATTGAAGTTTACAGAATACTGATTTTTTTTTTTTTTTTTTACATCTGGAACCCACGGGTAAACATCAGCAATAACCAATGAGACAGTTTCACTGTCAGCCATTCAGAACTGAAATGCACAGTTTGTCCAAAAGTACATGTGAAAAACAAACATTGTGTTCACCGTGAGACAATCTGAATTGTGTTTTAATATCTGATCATATTTCTATACAATGAATAATCTAAACCTGATACAGAGCATGCATGGAGCTTATCTGAACACCGTGAACATGTAGAAGGGTCAGTTTTTCCCCCCTCAGACTTGTTTATTGAAGCTATACAAAATCTATTCACCTATTCTGTTCAGCAGTCAGATGTCATGTTTTAACCATCACAGATAAACAACATTATATAACCCTTTCCCCTGTACAATAAAAAAAAAGCCTTAGAGCAATACTGACAATACAATAGTTATAATACAATACAATAAAATACTGACAATACGCCTATACTAACAATAACAATACCCCATGATTCAATAGCTTGTAGATTCACCAGCGATAACTTGAAGTAATTATTTCCTTGTAAAACTTTATCAGTTTCTCACATCACGAACCACACATCACAAAATTATCTGAACCTCATGAGCATGTAGAAGCCTAATTTTTCCCCTGTGGCTCTTTTATTGAAGCAATATCGAAACAAACCTCAATTGCACATAACATGGAGTTAGCCAGCTAGCTAAGTTCTAGAATCACAGAATCAGTTACAGAATTTAGAAGATTTGTGATTAATTAGCAAAAAACCAACTAATGATTTTCTTTAAAAAAAAAAAGTCAACCTACAGTATGATAAAAAAAAGCATCGAGCGCTACAAAGAAACCGGCTGACATGCGGACCGGCCCAGGAAAGGAAGACCGAGAGTCGCCTCTGCTGCGGAGGATAAGTTCATCCGAGTCACCGGCCTCAGAAATCGCAGGTCAACAGCAGCTCAGATCAGAGAGCAGGTCAATGCCACACAGAGTTCTAGCAGCAGACACATCTCTAGAACAACTGTTAAGAGGAGACTGTGTGAATCAGGCCTTCATGCTAGAATATCTGCTAGGAAACCACTGCTAAGGACAGGCAACAAGCAGAAGAGACGCGTTTGGGCTGAAGAACACAAGAAAGAACACAGTAAAGAAAACTCGCTGAATGAGAAGGGGTGTCCAAACTTTTGCTCTGTACTGTATGTAAAAAATAGATGAGAAAAATAGATAGAGAAACTCTGAATTATGCTTTAATATCTGGTCATATTTCTTTACAGTGATCAATCTGATACTGATATACGGAATGGATGGAGCTCATCTGAACGTCATGAAGATCTAATAGAGTGAGATTTCCCCCGATATTCTTTTCTTAAGGCCCTACAAAAACAAGCTAAAATAGAAATCTGATGTTGCTTGCTGTATCATGTTTTAACCATTACAGCACAAATTCAGAACAGTTTTTCCGTTGTTTGGCTGTTTTTGTAACATATGACATCATTTTTGTAAATGATGAAAATCTACTGTACATGTAACATGCAACTGTATGGAAACAAGGCATTTATGTAAATTCAGAAATTACATGCGATACATCTCCACATGACAAACATTTCAGTAGTTGTTATTATGTAAAGGTTGCACTGAGACTGATTGAATGTTGATTTGTGTCCTAATGTCTGCTCATATGTCTTTATAGGGATTCATGTGAAGAGGAAAAAGGGTCAGTGTTTTGTTTTTTTCCCACTGAGATTCCTTTATTAAGGCCATTCAAAATCATAGACTGCTATCTATCTATCTATCTATCTATCTATCTATCTATCTATCTATCTATCTATCTATCTATCTATCTATCTAAGCAATCTCATGCGTACTGTAGGTCAACCTATCCATGGGGGACAAAAGAGTATCACACAATAATGAAATTAAGCACACTTCCTCATAAGCACCTTCTCTCTATGTCAAATATTTTGAAACATTAGAATATCAGTGACGTCTCTTTCTGCTGACTCTCCTTTGAGTAGAGCGCACGTCGTTTCATTGCGCGTCTGACTTCTGTTTCCGTCTCAGTAGTGAAGGCTGTTCCTATCGACCCTCTGTCGTGTCGAGCTCATGCCTTTTGCTGTACGCCCACTTTCCGGTTTTGTTTCAGTTTCCACTTAGACTTTTGGGTTTGTTTTGAACAACATTGCCCTACTGGTGTCGGTAAGTGGCTCGTTTCCTGTACTTCCTGGTTGTAACCGGGATTGCTAGTGGTCTAACGTTTTGGGAACAGAAACTATAGGTCTGCTAGTGGGTGTTTATGCATGAATGCTGCTGCTTTGTTTTGCTTTACTTTGCTTTTTGTTTTGCTTCGTATTAACTTTACTTTGCTTTGCTTTGTTTTGTTTCACCTAAATTTTGTTGACTTTTGCTTTGCATTAACTCTGCTTTGCATGAGCATTGCTTTACATCATTGTTGCTACTTTTGTTTTATTTTTGCTTTATAGTTATTGGGTAACTGTATGCATTAGGCCTCACTGCTGTGTTTGCATGACCGTTGCGTTGTTGGCGGGTTGCTTTGCCATATTGCTGCTGTGCATGTATTCTGTCTGAGAACTTGTCTTTTAATTGTAAGTTGTTTCTTCTCTCTCTCTCCTTTCTATTTTGCTGATTGTGTTTTTATTTCAATTACATTTTCCAATCTTGTAGAGCTGTGAGCTAAAGGTGGTGGCAGTGCGACGTGTTGGGGTTGGTTTCCCCTTCTTGTGCGCGTGTTGGTCACCCACTTGTGCCGATTGTCACAGTGAATTGTGTGTGGGTGTGTGATTCACGTGTGTTTGGGGTGACTCTTGCTGGGATATTTATCCTCTTCTCCCTTTCATAGTTTGCTCATCCACACACAATTTGATTGTGTGTTTTAGTACGTTTATCATTCTTAGCATAGCCTATTATTGATGGCAAAATTACAACTACTTTTTCTATTGCTATTTGTAACTTTTTGAATTGTTTCATTGCGTATGATTGTTTGTGAGAAAATAAACGTTTATGTACGAAATCCACGCCTCTTGCATGTTCAGTGAACGAACCTGGGTGCCTTAGTTAATTTAATAACTAGGGTTGTTTATTTCCTTGGGCGCAATTCCCAAGGTGGCGTAATTGGCTACAGTTGTTAAAATCAGGGCATCAGCAGAGTTCGAGCCAGCCCCCCCTTCACCTTGCGACACTAGTTTGCTTCGTTTTCTCATTTCTTGTTTTTTGTTTCACGTTTTGGATTTGTTTGCTTTGCTCCTTTGATTTCCCGGCTTTCATCTCGCACTTCCTCGTTTTTTACCATGGCTTTTTTTTTTTCACGTTTTTGGATTGTTACTCCGCTCTTTGATTACCTGGTTACCGATCTAACGCTCTCTTATTTGACTACGGGTCTCGCCTTGTGATTTGGCTCAAAAGCTTCACTGATTGTTTTCCCTGGCTTTTGACCCTCGCTTCCACCTCCCGACCATAACCCCTTCTACTCTGCAGTCATCTTTCTGTGCTCAGATTCATCTCGTTCTGCTCTGTCCTGTGACAGAATAATCCAGCCAGTGAAATTAACCCTGCAGATTGTGACTGCATTAAATTGGCTCTGGAGAGCCAGAGTGCTCTTCATGGAGCACACCAGCAGGACCTACTTAGCACCCAATGAGCTCCTACTGAGGTCATGACCCGTGTCAAGGCTTGCGCCTGTGATTGGCGTGCGCCTAAATCAATATCGCTCCTCGCTCACTAGCTAGACGGCCTCTCCTTCTGCTGGTGTGCGAAGGAGCAGGGCCGTGGAATTAGGCATGGCTGGTGAGCAATCGCTGCTAATGGTCCCGGGGGTCTTCCCACGCTATAAAACACAGCGGGGAGTGTAGCTCGGGCTCGGTTGGGAAACTGGACTTTGCTACACGGTGGATTTTATTTTAAAAAAGTCCCGCACAAGCGGGGCGATGTGATGCGCCCCAGAGACTTTAAAAAAGGGGAATGCTGCCCTTTGATCTCTGCGAGAGAACAGCATGTGAAGAAGCTGCTCAAGCTCCCGTGGCACCAACGCCCAAGGGAGCATGCTGAAGCGCTACCTCCGCATGCTCCAGACTGCCACTCTGTCCAGAGGGGCATTGCCACCTAGACCTGCACGTGCATCACATACCTTTCCCTCTCTTTTCATTCTCCCTCCTTTAACCCTTTCCTTCCCATTTTTACTAAATAAATTATTCTTTTTCCCTTAAGACCTCGCCACATGGCTGTGCTTTATGGTGCTGCCCATGCAACATAGGGTCGAACCCATTACACCCGACTCAGACAGCTCCAACTCTCTCCTGCTCAGGACAGAGATTTCAACATGTGATGAGAATCACGCCTACCTGCAGTCCTCATTGATCTTTGAGCTGAAGACCTCCACCTCCACCACAGAATGTTCCAAGGTGGCATACGTGATCACACTCCTCTCAGGATGGGCCTGGGAGTGGAGCACTGGACTCTGGGTGTCCAAGACCTTTGCTGTCTTCTCTAAGGAGATGAGGAGGGTGTTTGATCGTTCTTGTCATGGTAGAGAAGCTGGACATAAATTACTGAATGCCCTCCCCACCAACCCAACAACTGTTCCATTAATCTGCTCAAACAGATTGCACAAACCACCCCCCTCTTCCGAAGCCCATTTTTATTCCCTATTACCCAATAAAGGAGACCTGGCGGAACACCAACACCAACACCACGTCCGCCAAGTATGGCAAAGCAATGGACCGATACATCACAGAGTTTCTTGTGGCAGGCATCATCCTTCCTTCTCTCCTGTGGGGGCCAGCTTCTTCTTTGTGGTCAAAAATGCTGGTTCTCTTTGCCCTTTGATTATCGATTATCAAGGCCTAAATGACATCACAATAAAAGACTGATACCCTCTCCTGCGGATGTCCACTGCATTTGAACTCCTCCAGGGGGCCAAGCTCTTTTCCAAATTGGATTTGCAAAATGCATACCACATTGCCCTGCAATTAAGAAGGAGACGAGTGGAACTGTCTTCAACACCCCAATGAGATGTTACGAATATCTATTGGTCCCGTTTGGCCTGATGAATGCCCTGGCAGTCTTCCAAGCTCAGGGACATCCTTAAGACTTACTCAGGGACTTCCTTAACTCATCTGTCTTAACTCATCTTGATTTTATTTCTTGAGCCCTGGAGGAACACCAACACCACGTCCACCAAATACTTCAATGCAGTGGTGAATTGGCCCACACCCACCTCATGGCAGGAGCTTCAGAGGTACTTGGGCTTCTCAAATTTCTACCGCCGATTCATTCGAGGCTACAGCTCTATCGCTGGGTGGAGTATACTTATAACTCCCCAGTCTTATGGGTTCTACTGGGTTGTCACCCTTCCATTGCTGCCTGGGGTATCAACTGGAGGTCAGCTTTCCATCTGTCCTACAGTACCTCTCGTCCATCATTGCAAAAAGACCTGCCAGCAAGCCAGAAAATGCTATTATGGATTGGCAAAAGATACAAGGGACAAGCTGACCACAGGCCCCTAAGTACAGGGTGTGGCAGAGAATCTCCATATCCACAAACTCTCCCCTTGTTATGTTGGTCCCTTCACCATTACCAAGATTGTCATGCGTCGTCAAGCTCTTGCTCCCCTCAACCATGCAGCGACTTAACCCCACGTTCCACATGTCCCAGTTACACCATCTTGCCTCATGCCCATTAAGCACATTAATTTTCTTCTATTATGCCCTTGCTTTAAAGCCTTGCCATAGCAGCAATGTTCAATATATCAGTGTGACCTTTAACAAATACCTTTAAACCTGATTTTGAACCAAATAAGGTGGAAGTAAGGGACAAAATGTTAGAGCCTTCTATAAGTGACACACTTCCTGCAGCCAGTTGGTGCTGCTATGACTAAGACTCACAATAGTCATATCTGTGTGATCAGATTTTTTCTCTTAACATAAAGCTGAGGTTCGATATCTATCAGTTATTAGCCACTTCCTTTGTTTTCGCCATAAGTTTAAGGTCTCACCATGGCTGAAACATTTTACACGTGGACTGGATTTTGCATGTATACATGAAAGTGTGTATGAGCTATGCAGCAAGATTTTCCAAAGGGTGCTGTGAAGGATGGATGCGAAGTTTTTATAAGAAGTCAAATAAATAAAAATATTTTGTTCTGTAGCGCATTGGTGAGTTGAGAAACAATTTATAAAGACACTTACTATGTATTTTGTTTCATGTTTTCTTTATTTCGGCATAAGACAAATACTTCCTGAAATTTATCCCATTGATTTTTAAATTCCTGTAGAAATCTTTAATATTCATGAAACCAGATCTCCACAGTGCATAATGTCTTTAGACTTGTGGTACATACAGTACTCCTTCCAGAATTAACAGTACACAGTAGGCTTGTAGGAGTCTCACATATAGGTCTTTCCATAATCCTAAATCTTGCATATATGTTCTTCATCTCATGAAAGACGTTTTTTTTTTATTATTGAAGGTGAGATGTATAATTCAAAAACTCATTTGAGGTTTGTTGTATTTGTTCTTACCTGGTGCAGCCTGGAACCATTTTACACTAAGATTGAATAGAAAAGAATCAGGGTGGAACAGAATGATTTTTGGGGCATCATAACGTTAACGTTTAGTACAGACAACAGATTCCATTAAAATTTTTGGTCAAATCCACATTCAAAAAACAGTTATTACTGCATACTTGCTTCATAACAAATTTGATGTACAGTCTTATGCAAAAGTTTAGACACCCCTTGATAAATAACAGATTTTGGTGATTTTTTGTTGAAAACCTGTTAACGCAGTCTATCCTGGAAATGGAAAAAATGCACAATATTTTCAGCAAAAATTGGTGCACAGTTACTTTTTATGTCATAAATTGGACAAAGAAAAAATAAAAACATTATTGTGGAACTGTGCAAAAGTTTGGGCACCTACATAATCAGTACTTAGTAACTCCTCTTCTGGCAGATATCACAGCTCGCAAACACTTTTTATAGTAAGCTAAAAGTCTTTCAATTCTTGCACTTGAGATTTTCTCCCATTCTTCCTTGCAAAAAGCTTCTAGTTCTGTAATATTCTTTGGTCATCTTGCATGCAGAGCTCTTTTTTTACGATCTGCCCACAAATTTTCAATGATGTTTAAATCAGGAGACTATGATGGCCGTTCAAAAACCTTCAGCTTGCGTCTCTTGAGGTATTCCATAGTGGATTTCGAGGTATGCTTAGGATCATTCGAGGTATGTTTAGGACCTGTTGTAGAAGCCATCCTCTTTTCGGCTTCAGTAAGGTTTTCTTCTGCTGACTCTTCCATGAAGGTCTTGTGGTGCACCACCACTCCTGAGTCTGCTAAATCTTCCTGCAGGTTTTTTTGCAGTCAAATGGGTATTTTGATTTGTCTTTCTGACCAGCATACGAGCAGTTCTCTCTGAGAGTTTTCTTGGTCTTCCAGATCTCATCTTGACCTCCACAGTTCCCCTGAACTGTCATCTCTTAAATACATTTCTCACTGTGGAAACAATGTCTGAAGTCTTGTAAAAAGAATCTGAGACTCTGGAACTCTTAGAGTGCCCAAACTTTTGCACATAACATCATCATCATCATCTATACCGCTTTATCCTGTATTCAGAGCCAATCCCAGGAGACTTAGGACACAAGGCCGGGTACACCCTGGACAGGGTGCCAATCCATCGCAGGAACACACACACTCACACACTCCAGCCAATTTGGGAATGCCAATTAACCTAACCTTCTTATCTTTGGACTGTGGGAGAAGACCGGAGTACCCGGAGGAAACCCACCAAGCACAGGGAGAACATGCAACCTCCATGCATATAGAGATGGAAAACAAACCTAATCTAATTTAAGATGGAGTTGTTAATAAAGTTGTTAATGTAAGATTAGCTAGTTGTTAATTGGGTTTACCTTGTTTGACTGTTATATCCAAGTAATATGTAACATCATACTGTATGTCGAGCAAATATATGTTATGTGCTAAACAATGCAATTTTGGGAACAAGATATATTCTTACATGACAAATCTTTCAGTATTTATTATATAGAGGTTTGCAAATGACTTTATTCAATTAATAGTTTAGATACAAGTCACGGAACTACAGTACTGAATATACTGTATAGCATCTGAAGAAGACATACAGTACTAAGTTAGTTTAGTTAATTTAAATAAATCAATTTTTCAGTAATATAAGTTTTAGTAAATGTTAAACTCTGCTCTAATGTCTTCTCATCACTTTTTACAGGAGACCTTCTCAACCTGATGGAAATAATGCACACAATGCATCTACACTGCATGAGGATATAAAACGGTCAGTGTTTTTCTGAGACTCCTCAGTTTAAGATATTCAAAAAATAGCTGCAATCATGGACAGAAATCAGGTCTTATTTTATTACCATGAGGACTGCCACGCTAATGCACAAATTCAACAATCAATACTCAAATAATTTTCTCATGAGCTGTTGTCGATTTCAAATATGTACATTAAATATATTAAAATAAGCTCATGCCTGTCTTTTGGACAAACTGCGTATTTAAGTTCCCCAGGGAAGCTTTCATTAACGGCATAGATATGTACAAACCTAATGAAAACATATTCTGAAGAGTTTTCAGAATACTTATTTTTTTTGAGGTTGAGCTACACTAAGACTGAGTGGAAAAGAATGATTTGTTTGTCCTTTACAATGTTAAGGACAGTACAAACATAACATTTTACTGTATGTACATTACAATGACCCTTCATTATTCAGTTTGATGGCCACTTCTGGCCTAGTTCTTTCATGACAAATTAAGGAGATAGAAGTTTTTTCCAAAGGTGGTTTGCATTTGGTAGCTGTTCATGGAAACACCTAACGTGCCGTCCAAAGAGATTCACTAAAGGTGAAAAAGGTCATCATTATGCTGCAATAAAAACACACTTGTCAAAGAGTGAGGTCAGAAACTTTAGGAAGCCAAATCAAGAAATTGGTCCATTCATAAAAAGAAAGAATTACCTATTGAGCTCAGCAACACCAACAGGCACGGAAGACCACAGAAGACAACTAAAGTGGACGACCAAAATGTTTTCATAAGTAAACAAAAATAATTTTACAACATTTTACAAGACAAGTCAAGAACTGTTTGAAGGAGTTCCATTGATCATTGGCAAAGTCTACAATCAAAACACCAAATGTAAATTAGGGACTATCTGACCATTTTGATTCGTACACATTCACATTCCAGACAAACTTAAATAATTCTTTTGATTGTGTAAAGTTGCTTTGTGACAATGACAATTGTTAAAAGCCCTTTACAAATTAAATAAAATAAAATTAAACTAAATTGCTGGTATAGAATGGTAAGCTGCATTCAAGGAAGCAACAACATAAAGAATGATAAAATCTCAGAACCACTATTCTTATTTTTGCATTAGAACTTGTACCAGAATTAAGGGAAGAGACGAATATGGAGAAGGAATGGTCTCATGTTACAAAGTGTGCCACATGGTTAATATCTGCTCATATTTCTTTACAGTGATCGAACTAAACCTGGTATAGGGAACGGATGGAGCTCATCTGAACGTCATGAAGATCAAGAAGGGTGAGATTTCCCCCTGATATTCCTTTCTTATGTCCATACAAAAACAAGCTTTAAGTCTACACTGAAATCTAATGTTGTTTAGTCCATCATGTTTTCACCATTACAGCACAAATTCAACCAGTTTTCAAATGATTTTTAAATTAAATCAAGCTGTCACAACACTATTTTAACTGTACAAATTTTAAGCTAATCATTTATGTTTACATAACATGTCATTATCCAGCTAGCTAAGTTAGCTCATTTTAACATACAGTAATTGTATACGTTTAAAGGCTATTCTTATGTAATTCTTCCAAGTAATGTATTGTATGATGTAGGCTACAACATTTGTGCATTGTCAAATACAGAAAGCTAACTAATTATTTTCTTAAAAGAAAAAAAAAAAAAACTAAACAAAAACGTCAACATATGATAATGTTCAAAAACCTACAGCAGTACTGTATAGTTTGCTAAAAAGCCAAACGATTTTTATTTCGTTTAGCTGTTTTAGCCAAAAAACATGTAACATAAAATGTTGAGCAACTATATGTAACGTACTGTACATCTGTATGTAAACAAGGCATTTACAGTGGACATCACCATACAAAAATAATCCATTCCAGAGGCAAGTTTATAAATTTAGTAAAGCGAAATGCATTTTCCCTTAGAAAACAATGTAAATGCAGATCATCCATTCCATCCACACAAAAGTATTACCAAAAATTCCAAATTTTCAAATATGAAAATAATCAAAACATTTAGAAAAGACATATTAATGAAGTAAAATACAAAATAGGCAGATATGAAACCTTTAATTATGATAAAATTATGGATGACCAAATGAAATCAGTACCATTAAAACTATAACAAGTTCCAGGCAAACACAACAGAGATTTAACCATTATTTCTTCTTAAATTTCCACTGAAAGTGGCTTCCGTTTATTTATTTATTTTCGCTTGTATGCCAAAATTGCTTCCCATATGGAAGCAAAATCTAGCGAAAAAAATTTTGTTTTGTAAGTTGAAAAATTGCTGTCCGGGGCATTCATATGGTGAGGGTCAATTGTATATGAATTTAAGAGATATATGAGATATATTTTTACATGACAAACATTTCATCTTTTGTTATTATGTAGAGGTTACACTTGTTACACTGTTGATTTGTCTGCTCATACTTTTTTTACAGGGATTCATGTGAAGATGAAGAAGGGTCAGTGTTTTTTTCAACATGAGATTCAATTATTAAACCTATTAAAATCACATCTATCTATCTATCTATCTATCTATCTATCTATCTATCTATCTATCTATCTATCTATCTAATTCTTTCCCTCAAAGTGGTGTACAGCTGCAAGAATATGAAAATTGCCTCACTGTCCAAATGTTTATATAATCATTAATGGTGTTCATGATCAAAATCTATGTTTAATGAAGTTAAGAGTTTCAATTTCATAACTACAACATTTCCAAAAATATGGTTTACCATAAATATTTATTGGAACATCTAGTTTTTAAACTTAAAATGTTATTCAATATTTCACCTTGTGACAGTCTGAGTTGTGCTTTAATATCTGCTCATATTTCTTTACAGCAAACAATCTAAACCTGAAGAAGACTCTAAAGAAGAAAGGTCATCTATACATCATAAGCATGGAGAAGGGTCAGTTTTTCCACAGAAACTCCTTTATTAAAACAAACTCTGAAGTCTAGTCAGAAATTTGGTGTCATCTAGTACATCATCTTTTAACCACCGCAGCAAGAAAAATTTAACCAATTTTTTTAATATATTATTGAAATCAAGATAAAGTGGCACGGTGGTGTAGCACTGTCGCCTTGCACCTCCAGGGTCCGGGTTCGATTCCCGTCTCTGTGTGCATGAAGTTTGCATGTTCTCCCCGTGCTTGGTGGGTTTTCTCCGGGTACTCCGGTTTCCTCCCATAGTCCAAAGACATGTAGGTTAGGTTAATTGGCGTTCCCAAATTGTCTGTAGTGTGTGAGTGTATGTGTGTATGTGTGTCCCCTGTGATGGATTGGCACCCTGTCCAGGGTGTACTCTGCCTCGTGTCCTAAACCTCCTGGTATGGGCTCCAGGTCTCCCGGGACCCTAAACACAGGATTAAGCGGTATACATGATGAGTGAGTGAGAGTGAGTGAAATCAAGCTGTGTTCCAATAATATTTCAACTGTACAAATTCCAGCCTAAGGATAGGTATTAATGTAAGATGTAGTTGGTCAACTGGCCAAGTTATTTAAACAGACTCCTATAAATTGAAAGGCTATTCTCATGTAACTACTGTATAACATCTGAAGAAGGCATACTGTAGCGTTTGGAACTTTTTCCCTTGTTGAATCAGAGACCAGGAGACGTTGGGATATCTTTCCAGCAGAACTTACTCTTTATTGAGAACTCGCCATACAGTACGTCAAGAGTTTACTGTATACTTTTTCAAGGGGGAGGGATACAAAGACATGGAGACAATCTAAACAAAGCATAGTGTAGTACAGGAATCAGCCCTGTACCGGACGTTTCCCAGCTCTGATCTCATCAGGCTGACAGTATCATCCAGACCTTCACATTATCTTAGAGACAAAGGCAGAGCTTAGGCTTGAGATTAGCATTCACATTTACCATGGGACCCTACCCAGTGCTCAGGACGTACATAAAGACAAAAGGTTAACGTCTCAGACACCTTGGCCACCAGACTTGATCTTCTTAGAATGTGATCATCTTTACCTCAAAATGTAAAACCCAATGTACATTCAGTAACTCTTTCCGTTTATATACTATTATGTTGGAACCCACTGTAGAGTTAAGATTTTATAAATGTGTAATCCTACAGTAGTACGTTTAGTTAGGTTAAAGTAGTTAATTTGTTCAGTAATATAAGTTATAGTAAATGTTAAACTTTGCATTAATATCTGCTCTAATACCTTTTTCAGAAGTTCATATCAACATGCTGGAAATAATACACACAATACATCAACACCGCACAAGGATAAAAAACGGTCAGTGTTGGTCTGAGACTCCTCACATCAAGGTATTCAAAAACTAACCGCAATCATGGACAGAAATCAGATGTCATTATTTATTACCATGAGGAACTAAAGCAGGAATTCAACAAATCATATGATTCCCCCATAAGCTGGTGTAGATTTCAGATCCGGTTATGTCTGTCAAAATCTTCTGGACAAACTACATATTTCATTTCCTCTGGGAAGCCTAAAGTGACTGTATACTATAAACGAGCCCAAATCTAATGAAAATGTTATTCTGTTGACCAGGGTTTTTTAGGATACTGTCTTTTTTGAGGTTCAAATACACTATAGAGAAGTAGAAAAGAATAAGGGTGGAAAATAAATTTTAAGGACAGTACGGACAACATATTTGATCAAGTCCACCTTCACATAACAGCAATTACTAAATACTTGTTTTATATCAAACTTTATATGTATAGATAAAACTCTCCGTTATAAAGATATTGAAAATTGACTCATCAAAGAGTGAGAGCAGAAATTTTGGGGGGCCCAATCATGAATCTAATCCATTTGTGAAAAGATCAGTGAAGTTTTTGGCATGCAAGTGGTGCACAGGGGCAAGAATATGAATATTGTCCCATTGTTCAAATGTTTATGACTACAAGGTTTGTGGTGTTTACTATCGTACACAAATTCTATGTGTAATGAAGCTGAACAAGTTATTTATTTATTTATTATTAAATTGACAAAAATATGGCTCAATTTATGAACTTTATATATATAACACGTATCTAAAAATTTAACTGCATGTCGTATTCCAGAAAAATAAACGTAGTGTTCACTTAGAGAAACTCTGAGTTGTGCTTTACTATCTGCTCATATTTCTTTACAGTGATCGATCTATAGAGCATGGATCGAGCTCATCTGAACGTCATGAAGGGTGAGTTTCCCTCCTGATATTCTCTTCTTAACGCCATACAAAAAATAAGCTTCAGGTCTACATAGCAATCTAATGTTGTTAGTCCATAGTGTAATCAATAATCAAATCATTTTTAAATTGAAATCAAGCTTCGTCGCAACAAAATCGAACTGTACAAATTTTAGCCTAATTAATCTAATTGTTGATCAATCTTCAAATGTTGAGCAACTACAGTCACATGCAACTGTAAACAAAGCATTTATGTGAATTCAAGAATTACATGAGATACAGTACAGTACATTTCTACATTACAAACCTTTCAGTATTTGTTATTATGTAGAAGTTGCACTGAGACTGACTGACTGTGGATTTGTGTCCGATTGTCTGCTCATATATTTTTTTTACAGGTATTCATGTGAAGATGGAGAAGGGTCAGTGTTTTTTTCCCCATTTATTCAATTATTAAACCTATTAAAAATCACATCTATCTATCTATCTATCTATCTATCTATCTATCTATCTATCTACATTATCTTTAACCACAGGGGACAAAGTCAGCATAATTCTTACCAACCTGTACTGATACATGAAAAATACTATGCACTACATTTTCATACTGTATATTAAATAAACTTTTACCTGTGGATTAAACGGAAAAGCCCAGCACTGCATGATAGACAGCTAATGATCAATAATTTCATCATTAGCTGTCTATCATGCAGTGCTGTACTTTCCCATTTAATTCATATTGAAATGATGAAAAGAAGAGACTGCTCATTTTAAATAATGCACTGTCTGGCAGGAATGTGCTCATCTTCATTATTTTTCAACCTCATAAATTCAGGTCGAGAAAATTAATGTAATAAAAATCAGGTCTTTACATGATCACAGGAAGAGCAGTGGATTGGCGATTGCTGCGGTATGTGTCGCTTTGTACTGTACTTTAAAGGGTTGATCGGAATGCAGCACTACTACTGTATCTAACAGACTGGGTTGCCTCTTTCACAATCAATGGTGTTATGCAGCCTCCCTCGTAATTGCTACATACAAAGCAAACCAAGCGCTGTTTCATTCAAATGCAAATGATTTTTTTTCTATCTGAATTTTCTTGACCTGATTTTGTAAGGTTAAAACATAAGATGGTATTTTTAACAATTGAAAATATGTTTTAACAGCAATTTCGTAACTTAAATGTTTTCTGCACTGAATTTTAAATGCTTGACTTACATTTTCATTTAAAATATACAACCACAATAAGCTGCAGTGCAAATAATTTCCAGTATTACAGTCAAAATATTAAAGCTAATTAATAATTTTCTTTAAAAAAAAAAAAAAAAAAAGCTGTGGCGATGTTTGAAATACAAGCACTAGCTAGTTTGCTAATGAGCCAGGAGGTTTTACTGTACATCATTTGGCGGTTTTAGCCAAGTAACACTAAATTTTGAGCAATTACTGTATACAGTACATAAGGTTCTAAGCAATACATTATTGTGAATTCAAGAATTACATGTATAAGAAATACTAAGATATTTTCTTAATGGCATGGTGGCATAGTGTTTAGCGCTGTGGTATTGCATCTCCAGGGTTGAGGGTTTAATTCCTACCTCGGGTCTCTGTGTGAGCAGTTTAAATGTTCTCTCTGTGCTTGGTGGGTTTCTACCAGGTACTCTGATTTCCTCCAATAGTCCAGAGAGTCATGCAGATTAGGTTAACTGGTCTTCCCTAATTGTCTGCTGTGTGTGCTCTGCAATGGTTTGGCACCCTGTTCAAGGAATACCCCTCGTGCCCTAAAGGACTGCCACACTAAAGCAGTCAATAATCAAATGATGTTCTCATGAGCTGTTGTAGATTTCTGTCAAAATCTTTTGGACCGACTGTGTATTTAAGGTTCTCAGGGAATCTTAAATTAAAGGCATAGATCTGTACAAATCTGATGAAAACATTGCTCAGATATCCAGTGTTGTTCTGGAGTCGACGTTTTCAGGATACTTTTTGAAGTGGAAAAGAATCAGCGTGGAGCAGACTCACGCATGACACCAGCTAGCAGGAAATGTGCTCAGAGAAAACAGACAGCTATCTAATGAATTTTATAATATAGAAAGCATGAGCTAATGTTTCAAAACATAATACCAGATAGGTAGCAGGGCATGGGTGGCTCAGTGGGATGTTTCTCACCCGCCATACGAAAGGCCCGAATTCAATTCCCACCCGATGACCAAACCCCAGCCCCCGAATGGAGTGCCGGTCCCAAGCTGGGATAATATGGTCGGGTTGCACCAAGAAGCACATCAGCGTAAAACCTGTAACAAGGTGTGTGCAGATCATATGGTCCGCTGTAGCAGTGGTCACATCTGAAAAAGCAACTGAAAGAGTAACTACCTAGGTAGTGAACTGAGCTGTTTTGACTTTAGGTGTAAAACAGTATGGCCACCTAAGAGTTCACATAAAAGCCATGGAGTGCTGTATTGAACTAAACAATATATTTTTGTATAAACATGCTTTATGTATTAGAAAAAAAAAACTTCTGACTTGACAAAGCACCTGACTTTGCTCTATTAGAACTATTAGAGCTTTACTTACTACTGCATTCACAAAATACAATGTACCTGATAATAATGGGGGACTAGAAAAATATAGAATAATTGAATACTTAAAAATACTAAAATGTAGAATAATATAGAAAAAATGATATACATGTACATGATGTACATATAATATGATTGTACATCCCATGCATTAAAAAAATAAACTGCATATTATTATGTAAAAAATTGTTCTCTATTGTCTGCCTATTCTTCTTTATAGGAATTCACCTAATTCTGATGAAGAGATAGAAAGGTCAGTTTTTTTTTCTTGTGAAATTGTGTTATTAAATTTTATTTAAAAATATGAATAAATACAAAATCATGAGGATATAGAGAAATGAGACTTTATATTGTTGTCATGTTATTTTGTTTGTTTGTTTGTTTGTTTCCATAAGCACTTCTATGCCTTAGTAAGCACTGAAGCAATCAATAATCGCATGGTTTATTTTTCATTTGGGATCAGCTACAATAAGATACCAATGAATTTACCAGTGAAATACTCTAGTTTGACAGGTAGCAATCTAACTTAAATGGATCACACAAAGTATGAAAAAAATAATAATTTAATGGAGGTAATGCTGAAAGCTCCTACAAAGTTAATTAAATGAAGATATTTTGTTGCATAGCACATTTCTCAGAAACAATTTATAAGGACACTTACTATACATTTGTTAAAATCCTGCAAAAATCTTTACTATTTATGAAACCAGACCTTCACAGTGCATAATGTCTTTAGACTTACACACTCCTTCCAGAATTAACAGTACACAGTAGGCTTGTAGGAGCCTCACATGTAGATCTATCTAATTCTAATTCTAAATACGTGTCTCGCATTTATGTTTTTCATCTCATGAAAGACGTTTTTCATTGAGTGAGATGTATAACTCAGAAGCTTATTTGAGGTTTGTAACAACCTGGAGCATATCTGGTGCGGCCTGGAAGCATTTTTGTTTGTATTTTGCAAACCAAGTCTGTCCCGTCCCGTCAGATCATGATAGTTGTAAGAAAGGATCTGATCTAGCAGCCAGCATGGTGGATTTGTTAGCATGGTGGATTTGTTAGCATTGCGGACGTGCATCTCAAGGTGATGTTCTCGATGTGCATGTTGGGTTTCCTCCAGATGTGCTGGTTTCCTTCCATGTCTCCTTCCACAGAGGCATGCAACATAGGTTAATGGTCCGAATTTCAAAATTTGTGTGTGAGTGGTGTGTGAGTATGGGCCTCTGTGATGGACTGACACTGTCTTCTTTGAGGTTCAGCTACACTAAGTGGAAAATCAGTATGCAATCAGTGGAAAAGTACATATGTTTTGTGCTTTACAATGTTAAGGACAGTACAGACAACAACCTCCATTAAAAAATATTCTGGTCAAGTATGATCCATAGGGGAAAAAAAAAATTCACATTCCTCCTTGTTAAAAACCTGATACAGTGAAAGGATTGAGCTCATGGATGCTCATCTGAACTGCAAAAAAAAATGAACCTCAATAACAAATTAGATAAGGCTGTATAAAGGTTAATAATGAATCAAATTTAGAGGGTTAGAAATCTTATTTAGTCCCTCCAAAAAATCCAACCAAAATGCAAATAATTTTTTTTTATCGAAGTCAAGCAGCAATATTTTAACTGTACAAATTGCAGTATATGCATTTATAACCAAGATGTACAGTAGATAACCACATAGCTAAGTTATTTAAATAGAATCCTATAAATTTAAAGACTATTCTCCTGTAATTGTTCCAAATAATGTCTTGTATGATGTAGGGGAGAAAATTTGCGCTTAAGCAAAATACTGAAATCTAACTACTGATTTTGTTTAAAAAAAAAAAAAAAAAAAAGACATGCTGTGGTAATATTTAAATGCTTTTAAATTTAAAAGAATTAGCTAGGTTACTAGAGGTTTTACCTTGTTTGACTGTTTTATCCAAGTTTTTATCATTTTACATTAATTACATTACATTAACATTTAGCATTAAATGTTGAGCAAATATACAGTATGTAACATGTTAAACAATGCAATTTTGTAAATTCAAGAAATACATGTTATAAGATGCATTCTTGACATGACAAATATTTTTTTTATTATAGTATTTATTATTATGTAAAAGTTGCTAAAGTAATTTAGAACTAGTTCTCCAGTTCTACAAGTCAACTACAGTATTGATATTCATTAGATTTTCTCATGAGCTGTTGTAGATTTCAGATATGGTTTCGTCTGACAAAATCTTTTGGACAACCCGCATAATTCATTTCCTCAGGGAAGCTTACATTGAACCACCACACCATGGCCATGAAGATGGTGAAGGCAGTGTAATGACATGAGCGTGCATGGCTTACAGTGAAACTGTCTCAGTCATTATTACTGATGATATGTACAGTTGGGTTCCAATGACAGTGATTTTTCTTTTCATCCTAGTGGAGTACAGGGGTGAGAATATATATATATATATATATATATATATATATATATATATATATATATATATATATATATATATACTATTATTTCGTAACTATTATATTTACAACAAATATTCAGTGAAACTTCTAATTTAAAACTATAAAATATAAAAAAAAAACTATTGAACAAATTTAACTACGTGTATAAATCGATATGTCTGAAAATCAAACAAACAAACAAAAAACAAATATTACCACATTTCATATTACATTGTGTTCTGCTCAAGATCTGGTCTGACCTGAATTGTGCTGTAATATCTGATTGTATTTCTTTACAGTGATCAACCTGATACAGAGAAAGGATGGAGCTCACCTGGGCATGTAGAAGGGTCAGGTTTTCTTCCACTGAGACTCCTTTATTGAAACTAAACAAAAACAAACTTAGCCCAATCAGAAACCAGTTATCATGTTGTCTATCATGTTTTAATCAAAAACCGCAAACTTTCAACCAATACTCAAATTATTAATTGTAATCAAACTGGGTATTTCCCAGTTTTAAAATTAAAATTCATAGCAAGTCCACATTCAAATAACAGCAATTACGGAATATTTGTTTCATTCCAAATTTTATATATATATATTACAAAGTCCCTCCTTTATCCAGTTTGATGGAGTGTTAGTTATGGCTTGTTTCTTAGATCGGTCATGAAAAATTAAGGAGATAGCGGATTGCATTTGGTAGCTGTTCAAAGAAACTCCTAATGTGCAGTAAAATGAGGAGTCAGAGCGAGTGAGGAGTTATTGTCATCATACTGTATATGAAATAAAAAACAGACCTCACAGAGTGAGAGCAGAAACTTTAGGAGGCCAAATCAAAATATTTTTTCATTCATAACAAAAGAAAAAATGCACTCGCAAGCTTAGCAACACCAAAAGCAAACTTTATTCTTCCAAAACTAGTTAAAGTTAAAACAGTAATCTGCATAACAGGAGAATACATGTTCTGGTTTGTTTAAAGGTCAATAGAAATACCTGGATAACACCAGATGCTTACAGTATCAGTATCTTCAGTATCAGTATCATAACCATTTTTAAAAAGCAAAGATGAACATTTTTTCTGAATGTGTCAGACCCCCCCCCCCCCCCAAAAAAGAGTCTATGACAACAAGAGTTTGTTCCTCCAAGTGTGTCTCTCCAAGTCCAATAGAAATGGTTGGTATGACTTCATAAGTGGACAGTACATGCAGTCCTTTTGGAATTTAATGTTTAGAGTACAGACCTGACCAAACATCACTCCTAAATTTGCTGCATAGTCACGCTGCTGACCCCAATCCTTAACAGCAGGGATCTGGTTAAAGAAAACAAGAGAATTCTTGTAGAGACAAAGTAAATACATTTCACAGAATATCTAGTTATGATAAAAATTAAAGATATGAATAAGGCAACTGTATATACCACCAGAGTGTAAAACACTGTTTATGGAATTCTAATGATGGATTGAAGTTATGATTTGTTTCATTTTTGGGGTTTTCAAGGGGTTGAAGGTTTAATATTTAAGGGTTGTACTGTACACTGTGATTTTCAGGAGTAACTACAAGTTTGCAGTGATGTTTTAAATTATCCGAATATTTACTCAATTCGGTTTTCATACAAATAAGTTCACAGGTATACTTTTTGTATCCCTTAACTTGCCGAGTACTGAAGCGCTGCTACTCTGTTAAGCTAAGCGCTCCCGCGGCGCAGTTGCTGGGCAAAATTCTGGGCAAAGTTGCGGGGAAAGATAGATATGGTTATGAATGTTTAGCTCCCTAACTCCTGTACAGTACAGTAACATGAAGCCTAATGTTAGCTAAGCTCGCCTCAGTAATGTCAGGGTGCCTCAGTATAATGATAACAGAAAACACACCGCTCTCATGTAATGCTAACTGTCTAAACTAACCTGTAAGCTAACTGAAACGTATTTTAATAAGTAATTAATAAATACTTCCCCAGAATAAATAGACAACAAAACAGCCATGCTCACCTCCCCGTCCTTGGTGGGTTTCTTCCGGGTACTCCGGTTTCCTCCCACAGTCCAAAGACATGTAGGTTAGGTTAATTGGCGTTCCCAAATTGGCCGTAGCGTGTGAATGAGTGTTTCAAGGCGACAGTGCTAACCACTACACCACCGTGCTGCCTACCGACATATTCATACATTGAATAAACTTTAACCTGTAAATTCACCAGAATTGTCCAGTGCTGCATATTAGACAGCATAAAAAGGCTGAAAACTACAAAGAAAAACATAAAAGAGAGATGACAGAATCAGAAAAAAAGTCAGCAGTGAATAACTTAAAGCTACCCTTTTAGTTTCTGCTGAGAGGGCAGAAAAACTAATTGCATACAGTACAAATCAAAAGTTTGGACACACCTTCTCATTCAGCGAGTTTTCTTTCTTGTGTTCTTTAGCCCAAACGCGTCTCTTCTGCTTGTTGCCTGTCCTTAGCAGTGGTTTCCTAGTGTTTCTTTCTTGCCATAATACAAATTCAACCTCTTTGAATGAGAAGGTGTGTCCAAACTTTTGGTCTGTACTGGAGATAGCAAGATAATGTCAATTAATGATGAAAATTCAGAGACTGCTTGATGCAATTAATTCCAAATATCACATTGTTTGACACTAGGTACTGTAGATGGTGTTTCAGAGGCACATTGAAACACATTGGTATAGACAGCTACCCAATAAATTTTATAATGTAGCCTAAAATAATTGTTCAAAATATAATACTTGCTACTGTCGGTAGCAAACTAAGATGAATTTAAGAATTCATATAAATGCCATTCAGATGTGTATTGAACATCTCCTGAACAAGCTATCTTTGTAAAGACATGCATGGCATATTACAGAAAATGTGTTACTTGACAAAGCATGTATTATATGTGAAAGAAAAAAATTATACCATATTTCCTTACTAGTGCATTTATAAAATATAATAAATGATAAATGACAAATTTCTTACATTGTATGTGAAACAAATTGTTAAGTAATACCAGTTTTCCTTACTAGTGCATTTATATAATATGGTTTACCTGATAATAAGGGGAAATTTAAATATGGACATAAAGTAACTCAAGTATAAAAATAAACAAATATAAAAATAAAAATGCATGTAATGTAAATAAATAAATAACTTGACTATATGTGTACGATCATACATCTCGTACTTTACAAAAATTAATCTGGTGCTTATTATTATGTAAAATGTTGCCCTGAGACTAATTAACTGTGTTCTAATATCTGCCCACACTTCTTTACAGGAATTCATCTGAATCTGAAGAAGAGAATGAAAGGTCAGTTTTTTTTTCTTCTGAGATGCTTTGTCTAAAATTGTGTTAAGCCAAATAAATAAATAAATAGATACTGTAGATAGATAGATAGATAGCAAATTACAAGCCTGGATAAAATCAGATGTTATATTGTCCAATATGCCTTTCTGTTTTCATGATCAATTCTGTGCAATAGCAAGAATTCAACCAATTAATAATCAAAATGGTTTATTTTTAAAGTATGTAGATACAATAGTAACCTGAGAAATATTTAGTAAGCTGTTACAGTGTAGATGAGACTGCAGAAACTCTAGTGTGCCAGCAATCTAACATAAATTAATCATGCATACTCAAAGACTGGTGCTTACCTGGTGGGGCCTGGAGGCATTTTGTTTGCATTTTCCACCCCAAGTCTGCCCAGTCTCACAGGTGAACATGCAGACTGTGACATACATTTTAGATAAGAAGGTATCTGATCTAGCAGGCAGCATGGTGGAGTTATCATCACTGTGGCCTCTAGTGGTTTTCTTGATGTGCTTGGTGGGTTGCCCAAATTTCCAAATTGCCCATATTGTGTGACTGAATGAGTGAGTGTGTGTTCCCTGTGATGGACTGGCACTCCATCCAAGATGTATCCTGGGAAGTAAGCCAAGGCGCATGGGATAAGCTTCAGGCTTCTGAGTGAAAAGTGAGTTGACATCATATACGAAGCATGTTTCGCTTGCAAAAGGTGTATTCAGTGCTTCATACTGCGGTGTCTTCTCTATCTGCCAAAATAGACACACACTTCATCGTATATACTGTATATATCACTAATATATAATTATTATAATTTCTAAAAAATACTCTTACTTGATTAATATTTTGGATGACTACTTTTTTTACTTCTACTTAAGTAATATTATTTTGAAGTACAGCTACTCTTACTTGAGTAAGTCTTTTGGCTACTCTACCCACCTCTGGGGGTCGGTCGATACAAACAACAGCAACTAATGCAAATCCAAAATCGCAACAGCAACATAAGCAACAAAATGGCACAGTAACATAAGGAGAAACTCACTTGAGTGTAAACTTAACAATTCTCCTTTTCTAGTTCTATTTATATCTGGTGTTTATAACTAACCGGTGTGGCCAAATAGAACCCAGGTAAGTCAGAGCGTGCATGCTGGGAGTCTGGGATCAAGGCAGCAATGAAAAGGTTGCTAGCCATGCTTGATCTCCTGGTGTTTTCCCCTCTGCGCTTATCAGTGAATGCCTTGTTTGTTGGTGACATTTTTTAAAGCTGTTGATGTTTTTTTCCCTGCCTTTCTCCTCCTTCTGAAACCACTTACTGTATCTACTGCCGGTGAATCTGTGATGCTGGCGTTCCACGGAAATGAAGTTTGACATCCTAGCACACATTAGAATGGGGTCAGTCCCATGTTTGAGTGAAAAAGGGAGTTCTGTGCGTACTCAGCCCATGTTAGGAACTAAGCCCAACCCTTCCGATTCTCCACCAGGCATGGTGATTTGGAGAATCTATCTGTAATTACAATGATAGTTGTTTTTTTGTCATTCTGGCAGGTTAGTGATGAAGTCTAAAGCCATGTGACACCAAGGTCTTTGTGGTGTGGGAAGCGACATGAGTTTTCCCATGGGGAGGGCTTATGGTCCTTAAGCTTGTGTGCATACAGAGCAAGAGATAATGAATCTGTTAATGTCCTTCATGGTTGGTCACCAGTAATTACTCTGGATCAGGTTATTTTAGAGATTTTGGAGGTGGTTTTAGAGTGTCCAGGTGTCCCATGGCTGCTGATGCAAGGGCCCACATAATCATTAGGGCTTGCATGCATGGAGGTAGAAATCTCTTGTCGCTTTGTCATTCCATTGGGATTTATGTGGGTGGAAAATTGTTTGTCTCTTTCTACATCCCACCTGATGGCACCTACGGTGTGGCATGTGAGAATTATGTGCTCGTTCCTTTCCTCTTGGGGCAGGGTGTCAGCCTTGTTACGGGCCTGTACCATATTTAAAAGTTAAATCTTGTGAAAAAAGTGACCACCAAGCCTGGTGTACATTTCTTTTTGTTGACTTAATATATTCAAAGTTCTTATGGTCTATATATATAATAAATGGGTGTTCTGCTCCTTTGAGCCAGGGTCACAATTCTTTCTGTCACAAGCTTTATTGCCAACAATTCTCTGTTCCCCCACGTCATAGGTTCTTTTTCGCTGGGGTTAGCTTCCAAGACATAAAGGCAATTGGGTGCATTTTGGGTTTCTCACTGAATCTCTGATAATACAGCTCCCTCTTCACTGTCAGAACAACATGTAGGATTTCAGTTCTTTGTCAGAGATTAATTGAATCCTTAAGGTTTCAGGTTGATTTAATTAAACTGATTAAAATGTATAGCATATACTTCATCATTTATCTGTCCAGTGATAAATACACAACAAAATAACAGTTCTTTATAAAGAAATAAGAATTTATTGAACTACTCTATGATATATAAAACTACACACACACACACACACACACACACACACACACACTAAGGGTTTTGGCACATGATGTTAGGTCATTTTAATGTGGACAAAATACCTGATGCATTTTCCACCATTAATATGTAGAGTTTACAATAAAGTACACCAAGAATGCATTCTTTACCTCCCTAATGTAGTGTTTAGCTCTGGGTCAGAGGTATATAAAATCGTTAATGATTCGGGTTAATTTTTTTAAACTGAATGGGTGGACGACGATGAGTGTATGACGTAGAGAGCCGGTGATCTTGGACAGTTCATTTGTACTGTAGCACTGATTTTGGTCTTGCCTCATAAAGATCATTACATTGTCATCCAGCTGGTCCTGTGTCTGATGCTTTAGTGTTTAGGCAGCTTAGGTAAAAGGCTCTTGGTTGGAACACTGTCTACACCCTTTTTTCATGAAAAAGAAGTTAGCCGATACATAGGAGGTGGAAGGGTGAATATATTCTTGATGGGCTTCACTGATATAGTCTTCCATACAGATGGTACTCAACCGAAATAATGGTTTTACCACCGCGTCTCACGGTGACATCATTTTGGTTTGTGCGTTTGCTGGCTTTTACCGCTGAGTGGCGCTATATAACTATAGACTGATGCCTCAAGCCGTAATTCATTCTCTCAAGGATTAATGAGCCGCAGCTCGTAGTAGCAGATAAAATCAAGTGAAACATTGTAATTAAACAATTTCATAAATCACAGTACTAAAATTATAATACAACTTTTTAAATTTAAATTCATTTAAATCTTATTGGGATTGAATTTAAGCAAAGTCAACATTAACACAGTGTCCTTTAGATTTTATCATGTGTAATGAGAAAAGCTACCCGTGTAGGGTTTTGTCTCATCTTATACTTTGTGTTCTCGAAATTTGTAGTAGATTTATTAACTGAAATAAATGATACAAAATTACCATAATATTCAAACATTTTCACGACATGCTACTGCATCAGCAGATGTCGATGTCATTCAGGCCCGCCTGTGTTTTTGTGTTATTATAAGAATAGAAATGCAGTAGGCTGTTATGATCATCAGAATTTTCTTAATAAATAATGAAAACATTTTAACGAATTAAAATTTGTCCCTGTTGGACAGTAACACGGCCAAAACCTTATGAAATACAAGTGGTTGGTTAAGTTTTCCGCTTTTTGATGTCAGAGGCTGTATTGTCTCAGTGGATAGATAAGATTAGCGAGATGGCACCATGTAGTCTGCTTGCAGGGCCCTGGAATGTAATAGATGGATGGCCCATTCTGGGGGTTTGTTCATCCCTACATATGTAAGTAAATGCTCATTGATGCGCCATTTGGCGGAGGGACGTGCTGATGACGTTTGGGCTGCTTTTCAGGAGTCACCAGTCTCTGTGATCTATAGTGTATTGAGTGTGTGTGTGTGTGGTGTCACCTGAGAGCTGTCAATAATATACATATTCATGAAAAGAGGTGGATTATTCAGTTAAACAGAGGCCATGTTGAAAAATATTAGGCACATCAGTCACTTTACCCAAAATAAAAGGTCTTACTGAGTGTAATAATATAGTTTTAATATAACAGATATACAAACTGAACAAAATGTGCGCACTGAATACTAACCAACATGAATGCTGAAGAGCTCGGGCACGGTATGAAATATTTTACCCTGCGCCTGAGGCAGAAGATCCCTCCTGACTGGAATCACCCACGGTGAGCCGTTGAGGAGAGTTATTAGATCTGAGAACCACACTCTGGTCGGCTAGCAGCGCGCTATCAATAAGAGGCGCAAACCCTGTTGACGGACCTTCGCCACGTATGGGCCATTGCGTTCAGACCCAGAGGAGCTGGATGACTCAGAAAGTAGTAAAGGGGACATTTCTTGCGAGGCAAAGAGGTCCATCTCTGTTACATGAAATCTCTCCCAGATTTGATTGACTATTTCGGGGTAGATTTTCCATTCCCCATGTGTCACAGTTTGTCTGGATAGTAAATCTGCTCCCACATTTGCATTCCCCGAAATGTAAAATCGCACTGAGGGACAGGAACTTGTCCTATGCCCAAAGCAGAACCTGGTGCGCTAGCCTGTTCAAGCGGTGCGAGCACAGTCTGCCCTGGCGATTTATTTACGAGATCACTGTAGTGTTGTCCACCTGCACTAGGACACGGTAGCCTCTCAACTGCTGGAGGAAATATTTCAGGGCCAGAAATAGATCCATCATTTCCCATGATACCATGTGACACCCTAATATGAGAAGGAAAGAGAACTTCTTTTCATGGCATTGAGGCTCAATCCTAAAAAGAGATGAGCTAGGACGACATCTCAACGTCGAAGCGCTAGCTCCTGAGACTGAGCCAGAATCAGCCAGTCGTGTATGTAATTAAAGATTCGGATGCCCCGAAGTCATAAAGGAGCCAAGGCTGCATCCATACATTTTTTAAATGTGCGGGGTGACAGAGCTAGTCCGAATGGAAGGACCCAATGCTGGTAAGCTTCGCCTCAGGCAAGCCTCAAAGCAAACCTCTGGAACTTCCTGAGTTGTGGCAATATTTCTATATGAAAATATGCGTCCTCCAGGTCGATTGTCACCAACCAATTCTCTGGTTGGATTTGAGAAACAATCATATTGACTGTCAACATTCTGAGATGGCGGTTCAACCCGCGAAGATCCAAAATTGGACACAACCCAAAGTTTATTCTTGAAAACCAAGAAATCACGATTGTAATAGCCTGACTCTCTGTCTGGGAGGGGAACATGTTCTATAGCCCCTTTCCCCAGCAAAGTCTGTAATTCCTGACTCAACAGTGGTGCTCATTCCGGTTTTTACAGAAGTGCAGACCACACCGTTGAAACACGGAGGACGATGAGCAAAGTGAATCCTGTAGTCTCTCTCTACAGCGCTTTGTACCCAAGGAGACATGCCTGGCAGTAGCTTCCACGCTGCCAGTTTCTCTGAAAGGGGCAGAAGTTTCGCCATTTCAGCTAGATGGGGGGGGGGGGGGGGGGGGGTTCAGCATGTTCAGATGTTCAGCATCCTGAAACATAGCGGGAGGCAACCGAACACCCAACAACTTGCTGGAGACCGTTGTTCCCCGAAACACCAAAGGTGGCGGAGATTGAACGCGGGCCTCCTGAGGGTGCCTAGAAGGAAACTTTATTCCATGGTGGAATTTTATGCACCCCTTCCCGGGGGGAAACACCCCCGCGGTTCTGGGCGCATAAGCGTCAGGACATCTTCTTTGCGGAGATAATACTCCTCAAGTCCGGTCTCCTTGAGATGGATTGCGATCTCTACAAGGGGGTGCACGGCTCGCCACAATCTCCCTCTGTGTCTCACACCTTGTGTGAACCAGACCTGGTCAGGACTGGGTGGCGATGGTCCCGACTTTTGCGCAGGGCGGGGAGCCTCCCGAAACCTATTGATAACGGTACTAACAGCGACAGAGCGAGATGGGGGCATCAAGGAGGAAAATGTGATCCTTGACCTTGGTGCCCGTAAGATTAAGCCACACATGTCTCTCTGTAAACACAATGGCAGCCATAGAGAGGCAGATAGCACGGGCCGTCTGCTTGGTTGCGCGAAGGGACTGGCTCGACGTAATTCTAAAAACCTTTAGAATCCTTTCATCGATAACCCCACTGGTGCTCAAGTCATTTAGCATGGTATGTCTGTAAAACCGCCAAGGTGTGCAGAGCAGCACCAGCCTGACCAGCTGCCTGAACAGCTTTTCCCACCAACGAAGATGTTAGTCTGTACGGCTTGGTGGACAGTGTCGGCTTTTTCAGGGAGGATGACGTCCCAGAAGAGAGATAGCCCGCAAGCGTCTCTTCCATCTGGGGAATCATCATATAACCCCGCGCCTTAACATCCACGACATTAGAATGAATCGATGTAGATGGCACAAAGACACCAGATGAATAAGGCATTTTCCATGAATGAGTTAAAAAATCTGCAAAAAAAGGGGGGAGGGTGCGCCGTTGAGCCCCGCCCCCTGGCCACCCGACCTAAACCTGTCGTCTAATTTTGAGCACTTGTGGGACAGAAGTTGCCATCTCTAGGTGGTGTAGTGGTGTAGTGGTTAGCACTGTCGCCAGGCACCTCCAGCTTCCAGGTTTAATTCCCGCCTTGAGTCTGTGTGCCTGAAGTTTGTATGCTCTCCCTGTTCATGGTGGGTTTACTCTGGGTACTCCGGATTCCAGCTCAGGAGTGACATGTACAGATGTGTGACGAGTGGTTTTCTAGTTTTGTCGCCGCACCTCACGGCGACAGTATGCGGTTGCTGGCTTTTACCACTGAGTGGCACTATATAACTATAGACCGAGGCGTCAGACCTTAGTTCATTCTCTCAAGTTTTAATGAGCCGCAGCTCCTTTAGAGCTGCACGTAGTAGCGGATAAAATCAAGTGTAACATTGTACTTAAACGAATTCATAATCACAGTACTAAAATTACAGTACAAATATAGACTTAAATTTTATTAGTATCGAATTTAAGCAAAGTAAATGTTAACTCAGTGAGCTTTTAGGTTTTATCATGTGTAATTAGAAAGCCTATGCGTGTACACTGTAAACCCTAATGCTCAAAGTAATTAAACACATTGAGTACTGTTAACCTAAATAATTGAATGAGTAATAATTTTGAGTACGTAAGTAACAATAACTTAAGTAAAACTTCCACCAATGTAAAACCTACAGAGCCCTTGTGGCACAGTGGTAAGTGTCTCACCTGCTATGCGGAGAGCCCTGGGTTCGATTCCTGTGCTGGATGGTTTACAACAACTTTTTTTTTGTTCAACAAACTCAAAAATTGATAGTTCTGTTTACTTAAAATTGGAAACATCATTAATGTAAAAAATTTATGTAACTGATTACCTCAAATATTTGAAGTTTTGCCAACTTAATCGGGTTTACAGTGTAGGGTTTTGGGTCATCTTAAATGTTGTGTTCTTTAAATTTGTAGTAGATAATACCGAAATAAAGGAAACTAAATGACTATAAAATTAAAACATTGTCAGGACGTGCTACTGCGTAAGCAGATGTCGTTGGCATTCAGCCCCGCTTGTGTTTTTGTGGTATTATGACAATGAAATGCAGTACGCTGTTACGTACTTTAATAAATAATGACCCCTGTTGCGCTGTAACGCCGCTGGCAAAACCTTATAAAATACAATCACAGTACTAAAATTATAGTAATACATATAGCTGTTTCTTATTTGCATCAAAGTTAAGCAAAGTAAATGTATACTTGTGTCAAGGCATGCGCCCAAATCAATATCGCTCCTCACTCATTCCGAAGCTCACTAGGTAGGCAGCCTAGGTGCACACTGCAGGTATGCGAAGAAGCGGGGCCGCCTAACTAGGCAGAACTGGTGAGCTCTCCGCGCTATGAAACACAGCGGGAGTGTATCTCATGGTCTGTTGGGGAAACTGGACTTTAGAAAGCAGCGTGCGGTGGCGTTGAAAAGTCGTGGATTATTCAGTGAAACAGAGGCTCTGCTGACAAAAGTTAGGCACGTCAGTCAGTAAGTGTGGGAGAGATGGAAAGTTTCCTCATCATAACATGCCTTGTACTGTTTTTAATCACTCTATACACAACAAATGAAAATACAAATGGTCTATTTTTTGTTTATTTTCATTTTGTATTAAGTTTTAATATTTTAATTTTAAAAAATACCAAAGAAAATTGTGTATAGAGTGATTAAAACAATGTGTTTAATTACTTTGAGCATTAGGGTTTACAGTGTAGTGTACTTGTTTTAATGTTCAACTTCAATGTTTTTTTTAAACTCATTATTATACAACAAATATCAATAGCTCTGGTTCAGATTTTTCATGCTTGTATAAAATACACAGATGTGGAAATTACCATTACTGTAGTATTTCTTCGATACAGCATATTGTTTTTATCTTTTTATGACTTAATTATTTTTTAAACCGAGATGACGGAAAATGGCCACCTGGCGTTAATTTCACGAATTACTTTGAAATGCAACTGATTTATTTTGGCCACTGTCGTTTTGTCGCGGGGGTGAGCGCGGCGGTAATAGACACAACCCTCTTCACACCTCTGTATAGCTCAACAGGGAGAGGGAAAAGGAGAGAGGGGGAAAGAGAGAGAGGAGAGAGTAGAAGAGGAGAGACCAGAAGAGATGGACGGATGGCAGTTGGGTGTGGTCACAGTCAAATATGCATTTATGTATAAGGTGAATGTATATTTAGTGCAAAGTGGCAGATAGACAATAGTTCCTCCCCAATAGGTTTTGATCATAGACCTCTTCTTGAACTTGGATAATTTCTCGTAGCAGCTCATTCCATATCCCAGCATGATCAACAAGGGATAATGTCAGTTGAAACTTATTAGAGTATATACTCCACAACGCTAATTTTCTTCTGAGTTCTAATTATATCTGGTAAAAAAAAAAAAACAGTTGCAGACCATCCAGATTTTTTATATATTGATAATGATCAGGTATGTCTAAAAAGAACTCAGGTGAGCTGAAGTGTGCTGGTGGAAGTTGCAAATCATTTTAATTATGCTAGTAAGCTGTTTGTTCTTTTTTGCCTCTGCTGGTGGCCTAACATTTATTACATTTTTATAGAAAAAAAAATAAAGATACTATATTTTTGCACATGACTGTATTTATATATACACCAAAGCTAGTTTTAAATAAAATATTTATTACAAAATGAACGTTGAAAAAAATAGTAACTGTTCTCATGTTTAATGTTCACATAATGAAAACCAACTCATCTGAACACCACAACATAACGAAAACCAGCACGTCAGACGAAAAGAACACCATGAAGAATAGCTCAACAGACCACCAGAACACCACGAAGAACAGCTCATCAGACCACAAGAATGATAAAAACCACCACAACACCACACAGTCAAACTCATCAAACCACCAGAAAACCACCAAGACTGGCTCAGCAGACCATCAGAACACAACTAAGACCACCTCACCAGACCACAAGAACACCACCAAGACTACCTTGCCAAACGAACGAAACACAACTAAGACCATCACACCACACCATAAGAACACCACAAAGATGGGGTCACAAGACAACGAGAACACCAAAAAGACCTGCTCACCAGACCACTATAACACAACGAAACGCGGCTCACGAGACCATCATAAACTCACGAAGCCCGGCTCACCAGACCACCAGAACAAAACCAAACCAGGGTCACCAGACCACGAGAAAACCACAAAGCATGGCTCACCTGACCACCAGAACACTACCAAGTTCGGCTCACCAGGCCACTACAACAAGAAGAAGCACGGCTTACCAGTTGACCACAACACAATGAAGCCAATTTCACCAGACCACCATACGACACCCAAGATGGGCTCACCACACCACACTACGACCCCCAAGATGGGCTCACAAGACCACCATACAGCCAACAAGCCAGGCTCACCAGACCACCATAATACCACCAAGCCGGGGTCGCCAGACCACCATACCACCTCCAAGCCTGAATCACCAGACCACCACACCACCACCAAGCCAGGCTCACCAGACCACCACACCATGACAAAGCCAGGCTCAGCAGACCACAACAACATGACAACGCCGGGCTCACCAAAGCACCAAAATACCACCAAGCCAAGGTCTCCAGACCACCATACCACCTACAAGCCGGGCTCACCAAACCAACACACCACCTCCAAGCCAAGCACATTAGACCACCACACCACCACCAAGCCAGACTCACCAGACCACCACAACACGACGAAGCCTGGCTCACCAGGCCACCACAACACGACGAATCCCAGTTTACCAATCGACCACTACGCGACGAAGCGAGGGTCACCAGACCACTACACGACCCCAAAGCCGGGCTCACCAGACCACCCTAGCACTCCCAAGCCGGGCTCTCCAGTCCACCATACCACCACCAAGCCGGGCTCACTAGACCACCCTACCACTCCCAAGCCGGGCGCTCCGGACCACCATACCACCACCAAGGTGGGCTCACCAGACCATCCTACAACCGACAAGCGAGGTTCACCAGACCACCATACCACCACCAAGCCGGGCTCACCAGACCTCTATACCACAACTAAACCTGGCTCACCAGGCCACCCTACCACCAAGAAGCCAGGGTCACCAGACCACCCTACCACCACTAAGCCAGGCTCACCAGGACACCAAAATACCACTAAGCCAGGGTCTCCAGACCACCAAACCACCTCCAAGCCGGGCTCACCAGACAGGTATAACACAACTGAACCTGGCTCAGCAGACCACCCTACCACCACCAAGCCAGGGGCACCAAACCACCCTACCACCATCCAGCCAGGGTCAGCAGACCACCCTACCACCACCAAGCCAGGGTCTCCAGACCACTATACCACCACCAAGCTGGGCTCACCAGACCACCACAACACCACTAAGCCCAGCTCACCAGACCACCAAAATACCACCAAGCCAGGCTCTCCAGACCACCATACCATCTCCAAGCCGGGCTCACCAGACCACTATACCACAACCAAACCTGGCTCAGCAGACCACCCTACCACCACCAAGCCAGGGGCACCAAACCACCCTACCACCATCCAGCCAGGGTCAGCAGACCACCCTACCACCACGAAGCCAGGGTCCCCAGACCAGCATAACACCACAAAGACCGGCTCACCAGGCGACCACATCACGACAAAGCCAGGCTTACCAGACCACCATACCACCCCCAAGCCAGGCTCACCAGACCAGCATGCCACCCCCAAGCCGGGCTCACCAGACCATCCTACCACCCCCAAGCCAGGCTCATCAGACCACCATGCCACCCCCAAGCCGGGCACACCAGACCATCCTACCACCCCCAAGCCAGAGTCACCAGACCACCATAACACCACCAAGCCAGGATCAACAGACCACCAGACCACTAAGCCCAGCTCACCAGAACACCACACCACTAAGCCTGGCTCACAAAACCACCAAAATACCACGAAGCCAGGCTCTCCAGACCACCATACCACAACCAAGCCAGGCTCACCAGACCACCACAACACCACTAAGCCCAGCTCACCAGACCACCAAAATACCACCAAGCCAGGCTTACCAGACCACCATACCACCCCCAAGCCAGGCTCACCAGACCACCATGCCACCCCCAAGCCGGGCACACCAGACCATCCTACCACCCCCAAACCAGGCTCACCAGACCACCATGCCACCTCCAAACCTGGTTCACCAGACCATCACAACACGACGAAGCCCGGCTCACCAGGCCACCAAAATACCACCAAGGTAGGGTCTCCAGACCACCAGACCACCTCCAAGCCGGGCTCACCAGATCACTATAACACAACCAAACCTGGCTCACCAGCCTTCACTACCAACACCAAGCCAGGGTCACCAGACCACTCTACCACCACCAAGCCAGTGTCACCAGACCAGCATAACACCACCAAGCCAGGATCAACAGACCACCAGACCACTAAGCCCAGCTCACCAGACCTCCAAAATACCACCAAGCTAGGGTCTCCAGACCACCATACCACATCCAAGCCAGGCTCACCACTCGACCACAACACGATGAAGCCAGGTTCACCAGACCACTATACCACAACCAAGCCAAGCTCACTAGACCACTATACCACAACCAAGCCAGGGTCACCAGACCACCATAACACCACAAAGCCAGGCTCGCCAGACCACCATAACACCACTAAGCCAGGTTCACCAGTCCAACATAACACCACCAAGCCAGGCTCACCATACCACCACAACACCACTAAGCCCAGCTCACCAGAATACCAAAATACCACCAAGCCAGGGTTTCCAGACCACCATACAACCTCCAAGCCAGGCTCACCAGTCGACCACAACACGATGAAGCCAGGGTCACCAGACCACTATACCACAAGCAAGCCCGGGTCACCAGACCACCACACCACAACAAAGCCAGGCTTACCTGACCACGATACCACGGCCGTGCCAGGCTCTCCAGACCACCATACCACCACCAATCCGGGCTCACCAGTCGACCACAACACGATGAAGCCAAGCTCACCAGACCACTATACCACAACCAAACCTGGCTCACCAGACCACACTACCACCACCAAGCCAGGGTCACCAGACCACCATAACACCACTAAGTCAGGGTCACAAGTCCAGCACAACACCACTAAGCCCGGCTCACCAACATATCAAAATACCACCAAGCCAGGCTCACCAGACCACCACACCACCGCCAAGCTGGGCTCACCAGACCACTATACCACAACCAAACCTGGCTCACCAGACCACCCTACCAACACCAAACCAGGGTTACCAGACCACAATACCACGCCCATGCCAGGCTCTCCAGACCAGCATACCACCACCAAGCCAGGGTCACCAGACCACCATAACACCACCAAGCCGGGTTCACCAGACCACCACACCACCAAGCCGGGCTCACCAGACCACTATACCACAACCAAACCTGGCTCACCAGACGACCACACCACCAAGCCAGGGTCACCAGACCACTATACCACAACCAAACCTGGCTCACCAGTCCACCGTAACACCACCAAGCCAGGCTCACCAGACCACCACAACACAACTAAGGCCGGATCACCAGAATACCAAAATAACACCAGGCCAGGGTATCCAGACCACCATACCACCTCCAAGCCGGGCTCAACAGACAACTATACTACAAGCAAAGCTGGCTCACCTGACGACCATAACACCACCAAGCCTGGCTCACCAGACCACTATACCACAACCAAGCCAGAGTCACCAGACCACCCTACCACCACCAAGCCAGGGTCACCAGACAACCACACCACCAAGCCGGGCTCACCAGACCACTATACCACAACCAAATCTGGCTCACCAGACCACTATACCACAACCAAACCTGGCTCACCAGACGACCACACCACCAAGCCAGGGTCACCAGACCACTATACCACAACCAAACCTGGCTCACCAGTCCACCGTAACACCACCAAGCCAGGCTCACCAGACCACCACAACACAACTAAGGCCGGATCACCAGAATACCAAAATAACACCAGGCCAGGGTATCCAGACCACCATACCACCTCCAAGCCGGGCTCACCAGACAACTATACCACAAGCAAAGCTGGCTCACCTGATGACCATAACACCACCAAGCCGGGCTCACCAGACCACTATACCACAACCAAGCCAGGGTCACTAGATCACGCTACCACCACCAAGCCAGGGTCACCAGACCACGATAACACCACCAAGCCGGGCTCAGACGACCACACCACCACCAAGCCGGGCTCACCAGACCACTATAACACCACCAAGCCGGGCTCACCAGACCACCATAACACCACTAAGCCAGGGTCACCAGTCCACCGTAACACCACCAAGCCAGGCTCACCAGACCACCACAACACCACTAAGCCCGGCTCACCAGAATACCAAAATACCACCAGGCCAGGGTATCCAGACCACCATAACACCACCAAGCCGGGCTCACCAGACAACCACACCACCATCAATCCGGGCTCACCAGTCGACCACATCACAATGAAGCCAGGCTCACCAGACCACTATACCACAAGCAAACCTGGCTCACCTGACCATCATAACACAAAGCCGGGATCACCAGACCACTATACCACAACCAAGCCAGGGTCACCAGACTACCATAACACCACCAAGCCAGGCTCGCCAGACCATCATAAGACCACTAAGCCAGGGTCAAGAGAATACAAAAATACCACCAAGCCAGGGTCACCAGACCACTATACCACAAGCAAGCCCGGGTCACCAGACGACCATAACACCACTAAGCCAGGGTCACAAGTCCACCATAACACCACTAAGTCAGGGTCACAAGTCCAGCACAACACCACTAAGCCCGGCTCACCAGAATATCAAAATACCACCAAGCCAGGGTCACCAGACCACCACACCACCACCAAGCCGGGCTCACCAGACCACTATACCACAACCAAACCTGGCTCACCAGACCACCCTACCAACACCAAGCCAGGGTTACCAGACCACAATACCACGCCCATGCCAGGCTCTCCAGACCAGCATACCACCACCAAGCCAGGGTCACCAGACCACCATAACACCACCAAGCCGGGTTCACCAGACCACCACACCACCAAGCCGGGCTCACCAGACCACTATACCACAACCAAATCTGGCTCACCAGACCACTATACCACAACCAAACCTGGCTCACCAGACGACCACACCACCAAGCCAGGGTCACCAGACCACTATACCACAACCAAACCTGGCTCACCAGTCCACCGTAACACCACCAAGCCAGGCTCACCAGACCACCACAACACAACTAAGGCCGGATCACCAGAATACCAAAATAACACCAGGCCAGGGTATCCAGACCACCATACCACCTCCAAGCCGGGCTCACCAGACAACTATACCACAAGCAAAGCTGGCTCACCTGACGACCATAACACCACCAAGCCGGGCTCACCAGACCACTATACCACAACCAAGCCAGGGTCACCAGACCACCCTACCACCACCAAGCCAGGGTCACCAGACAACCACACCACCAAGCCGGGCTCACCAGACCACTATACCACAACCAAATCTGGCTCACCAGACCACTATACCACAACCAAACCTGGCTCACCAGTCCACCGTAACACCACCAAGCCAGGCTCACCAGACCACCACAACACAACTAAGGCCGGATCACCAGAATACCAAAATAACACCAGGCCAGGGTATCCAGACCACCATACCACCTCCAAGCCGGGCTCACCAGACAACTATACCACAAGCAAAGCTGGCTCACCTGATGACCATAACACCACCAAGCCGGGCTCACCAGACCACTATACCACAACCAAGCCAGGGTCACTAGACCACGCTACCACCACCAAGCCAGGGTCACCAGACCACGATAACACCACCAAGCCGGGCTCAGACGACCACACCACCACCAAGCCGGGCTCACCAGACCACTATAACACCACCAAGCCGGGCTCACCAGACTACTATACCACAACCAAGCCAGGGTCACCAGACCACCCTATTACCACCAAGCCAGGGTCACCAGACCACCATAACACCACTAAGCCAGGGTCACCAGTCCACCGTAACACCACCAAGCCAGGCTCACCAGACGACCACAAGACCACTAAGCCCGGCTCACCAGAATACCAAAATACCACCAGGCCAGGGACACCAGACCACCATAACACCACCAAGCCGGGCTCACCAGACGACCACACCACCACTAAGCCGGGCTCACCAGAGCACTATACCACAACCAAACCTGGCTCACCAGACCACCCTATTACCACCAAGCCAGGGTCACCAGACCACCATAACACCACTAAGCCAGGGTCACCAGTCCACCGTAACACCACCAAGCCAGGCTCACCAGACCACCACAACACCACTAAGCCCGGCTCACCAGAATACCAAAATACCACCAGGCCAGGGTATCCAGACCACCATAACACCACCAAGCCGGGCTCACCAGACAACCACACCACCATCAATCCGGGCTCACCAGTCGACCACATCACAATGAAGCCAGGCTCACCAGACCACTATACCACAAGCAAACCTGGCTCACCTGACCATCATAACACAAAGCCGGGATCACCAGACCACTATACCACAACCAAGCCAGGGTCACCAGACTACCATAACACCACCAAGCCAGGCTCGCCAGACCATCATAACACCACTAAGCCAGGGTCAAGAGAATACAAAAATACCACCAAGCCAGGGTCACCAGACCACTATACCACAAGCAAGCCCGGGTCACCAGACAACCACACCACGACAAAGCCAGGCTTACCTGACCACGATACCACGTCCATGCCAGGCTCTCCAGACCACACTACCACCACCAAGCCAGGGTCACCAGACCACCATAACACCACTAAGCCAGGGTCACAAGTCCACCACAACACCACTAAGCCCGGCTCACCAGAATACCAAAATACCACCAAGCCAGGCTCACCAGACCATCACACCACCACCAAGCCGGGGTCACCAGATCACTATACCACAACCAAACCTGGCTCACCAGACCACCCTACCAACACCAAACCAGGGTTACCAGACCACAATACCACGCCCATGCCAGGCTCTCCAGACCACCATACCACCACCAATCCAGGCTCACCAGTCGACAACAACACAAGTAAGCCAGGCTCACCAAACAACTATACCACAAGTAAAGCTGGCTCACCTGATGACCATAACACCACCAGGCCGAGCTCACCAGACCACTATACCACAACCAAGACAGGGTCACCAAACCACCCTACCACCACCAAGCCAGGGTCACCAGACCACCATAACACCACCAAGCCGGGCTCACCAGACAACCACACCACCACCAAGCCAGGCTCACCAGATCACTATACCACAACCAAATCTGGCTCACCAGACCACTATACCACAACCAAACCTGGCTCACCAGACGACCACACCACCAAGCCAGGGTCACCAGACCACTATACCACAACCAAATCTGGCTCACCAGACCACTATACCACAACCAAACCTGGCTCACCAGACGACCACACCACCAAGCCAGGCTCACCAGACCACCACAACACAACTAAGGCCGGATCACCAGAATACCAAAATACCACCAGGCCAGGGTATCCAGACCACCATACCACCTCCAAGCCGGGCTCACCAGAAAACTATACCACAAGCAAAGCTGGCTCACCTGACGACCATAACACCACCAAGCCGGGCTCACCAGACCACTATACCACAACCAAGCCAGGGTCACCAGACCACCCTATCACCACCAAGCCAGGGTCACCATATCACAATAACACCACCAAGCCGGGCTCACCAGACCACTATACCACAACCAAACCTGGCTCACCAGACCACTATACCACAACCAAACCTGGCTCACCAGACTACCCTATTACCACCAAGCCAGGGTCACCAGACCACCATAACACCACTAAGCCAGGGTCACCAGTCGACCGTAACACCACCAAGCCAGGCTCACCAGACCACCACAAGACCACTAAGCCCGGCTCACCAGAATACCAAAATACCACCAGGCCAGGGTCACCAGACCACCATAACACCACCAAGCCGGGCTCACCAGACGACCACACCACCACCAAGCCGGACTCACCAGACCACTATACCACAACCAAACTTGGCTCACCAGACCACCCTATTACCACCAAGCCAGGGTCACCAGACCACCATAACACCACTAAGCCAGGGTCACCAGTCCACCGTAACACCACCAAGCCAGGCTCACCAGACCACCACAACACCACTAAGCCCGGCTCACCAGAATACCAAAATACCACCAGGCCAGGGTATCCAGACCACCATAACACCACCAAGCCGGGCTCACCAGACGACCACACCACCATCAAGCTGGGCTCACCAGACCACTATACCACAACCAAACCTGGCTCAGCAGACCATTATACCACAAGCAAACCTGGCTCACCTGACCACCATAACAACACCAAGCCGGGATCACCAGACCACTATCCCACACCCAAGCCAGGGTCACCAGACCACCATAACACCACCAAGCCAGGCTCGCCAGACCATCATAACACCACTAAGCCAGGGTCACCAGTCCACCGTAACACCACCAAGCCAGGCTTACCAGACCACAACAACACCACTAAGCCTGGTTCACCAGAATACCAAAATACCACCAAGCCAGGCTCACCAGACCACCACAACACGACAAAGACAGGATCACCAAAACACGATAAAACCCCAAAGCCAGGGTCCTCAGACCAGCATAACACCACGGAGCCTGGATCAGAAGGCGACAAGAACACAACAAAGCCAGGCTTACTAGACCACCATACCACGCCCATGCCGGGCTCACCAGTCGACCACAATACGATGAAGCCAGGCTCACCAGATCACTATACCAAAACCAAACCTGGCTCACCAGACCACCCTACGACCACCAAGCCAGGGTCACCAGACCACCATAACACCACTAAGCCAGGGTCACAAGTCCACCGTAACACCACCAAGCCAGGCTCACCAGACCACCACAACACCACTAAGCCCGGCTCATCAGAATACCAAAATACCACCAAGCCAGGGTATCCAGACCACCATACCACCTCCAAGCCAGGCTCATCACTCGACCACAACACGATGAAGCCAGGCTCACCAGACCAGTATACCACAACCAAACCTAGCTCACCAGACCACCCTAAAACCACCAAGCCAGGGTCACCAGACCACCATAACACCACCAAGCCCGGCTCACCAGTCCACTATACCACAACCAAACCTGGCTCACCAGACCACCCTACCACCACCAAGCCAGGGTTATCAGATCACCATACCATGCCCAAGCCAGGCTCTCCAGACGACCATACTACCACCAATCCGGGCTCACCAGTCGACAACAACACGATGAAGCCAGGGTCACCAGACCACTATACCACAAGCAAACCTGGCTCACCTGACCACCATAACACCACTAAGCCAGGGTCACCAGTTCACCGTAACACCACCAAGCCAGGCTCACCAGACCACCACAATACCACTAAGCCCAGCTCACCAGAATACCAAAATACCACCAAGCCAGTGTATCCAGACCACCATACCACCTCCAAGCCAGGCTCACCAGACTACCACAATACGACAAAGCCAGGCTCACCAGATCACTATACCACAACTAAACCTGGCTTACCAGACAACCCTACCACCACCAAGCCAGGCTCTCCAGACCACCACAACACGACAGAGACAGGCTCAACAGAGCACTATACCACAACCAAACCTGGCTCACCAGACCAGCCTAAAACCACCAAGCCAGGGTCACCAGACCATCATAACACTACTAAGCCAGGGTCACCAGTCCACCGTAACACCACCAAGCCAGGCTTACCAGACCACAACAACACCACTAAGTCTGGTTCACCAGAATACCAAAATACTACCAAGCCAGGGTATCCAGACCACCATACCACCTCCAAGCCAGGTTCATCAGACCACCACAACACAACAAAGACAGGATCACCAGAAGACGATAACACCACAAAGCCAGGGTCCTCAGACCAGCATACCACGCCAATGCCGGGCTCACCAGACCACCATACCACCACCATTCCGGGCTCACCAGTCGACCACAACACGATGAAGCCAGGCTCACCAGACCAATATACCACAACCAAACCTAGCTCACCAGACCACCCTAAAACCACCAAGCCAGGGTCACCAGACTACCACAACACGACAAAGCCAGGCTCACCAGACCACTATACCACAACTAAACCTGGCTTACCAGACAACCCTACCACCACCAAGCCAGGGTCACCAGACCACCATAACACCACTAAGCCAGGGTCACCAGTC
Source organism: Clarias fuscus (assembly GCA_030347435.1). Classification (NCBI taxonomy): domain Eukaryota; kingdom Metazoa; phylum Chordata; class Actinopteri; order Siluriformes; family Clariidae; genus Clarias; species Clarias fuscus. The sequence continues at coordinate 1,800,911 of CM059213.1, forward strand.
CACCTTAACACCACCAAGCCAGGCTCACCAGACCACCACAACACCACTAAGCCCGGCTCACCAGAATACCAAAATACCACCAAGCCAGTGTATCCAGACCACCATACCACCACCAAGCCAGGGTCACCAGACTACCAAAACACGACAAAGCCAGGCTCACCAGACCACTATACCACAACTAAACCTGGCTTACCAAACAACCCTACCACCACCAAGCCAGGGTCACCAGACCACCAAAACACCACTAAGCCTGGCTCACCAGACAACCAAAATACCACCAAGCCAGGCTCACCAGACCACTATACCACAACCAAACCTGGGTCACCAGAACTCCCTACCACCTCCAAGCCAGGGTTACCAGACCAACATACCACCTCCAAGCCAGGCTCACCAGACCACCACAACACGACAGAGACAGGCTCACCAGAGCACTATACCACAACCAAACCTGGCTCACCAGACCACCCTAAAACCACCAAGCCAGGGTCACCAGACCACCATAACACCACTAAGTCCGGCTCACCAGACCACTATACCACCACCAAGCCAGGCTTACCAGACCATCATACCACAACGAATCCGGGCTCACCAGACCACCCTACCACCACCAAGCCAGGGTTACCAGACCACCATACCACCAACAAACCGGGCTCTCCAGACCACCATAACACCAGAAAGCCGGGCTCACCAGACCACCACAACACCACCAGGCCCGGCGCACCAGACCACCACACCACCATCAAGCCGGGCTCACCAGACCACTATACCACAAGCAAATCTGGCTCACCAGACCACCATACCACCACCAATCCGGGCTCACCAGACCACACTACCACCACCAAGCCAGGGTTACCAGACCACCATAACACCACCAAGCCGGGCTCACCAGACCACCGTAACACCACCAAGCCAGCCTCACCAGACCACCACAACACCACTAAGCCCGGCTCACCAGACAACCAAAATACCACCAAGCCAGGGTATCCAGACCACCATACCACACCCAAGCCGGGCTCCCAAGACCACCATACCACCACCAAGCCGGGCTCCCCAGACCACCATACCTCCACCAAGCCGGGCTCCCCAGACCACCATAAAACCTCCAAGCCGGGCTCATCCGACCACCATAACACCAGAAAGCCGGGCTCACCAGACCACCACAACACCACCAGGCCCGGCTCACCAGACCACCACACCACCATCAAGCCCGGCTCACCAGACCACCATACCACCACCAAGCCGGGCTCCCAAGACCACCATACCTCGACCAAGCCGGGCTCTCCAGACCACCATAACACCAGAAAGCCGAGCTCATCCGACCACCATAACACCAGAAAGCCGGGCTCACCAGCCCACCACCCCACCACCAAGCCCGGCTCACCAGACCACCACCCCACCACCAAGCCCGGCTCACCAGACCACCACCCCACCATCAAGCCCGGCTCACCAGACCACCACCCCACCACCAAGCCCGGCTCACCAGACCACCACCCCACCACCAAGCCCGGCTCACCAGACCACCACAACACAACGAAGCCAGGCTCACCAGACCACCATAATACCACTAAGCCCAGCTCACCAGACCACCATACCACCACAAAGCCCAGCTCACCAGGCCACCACAACACGACGAAACCAGGCTCACCAGACCACCACAACACGACGAAGCCTGATTCACCAGGCCACCACAACACGACGAAGCCCGGCTCACCAGACCACCATAACACTACCAAGCAAGGCTCACCAGTCCACCATTACTCCACTAAGCCCGGCTCACCAGACCACCATAACACCACCAAGAATGTCAGGAATGTACCCTCGTTGGAACACAATAAACAAAGGTCTGTGTTTTTCCAAACATACCTTTTTTGTTGGAGATTGAGTTTCAATTCCCAGCCAATTCCCAAAACCCTGCCTCTTGATGCAGTGCCAGTCCCAAGACCAGATAAAATGCGAGGATTGCGTCAGGCAGGCCATCCGTCGTAAAAGCTATACCAAGTTGTTCTGCAGATTGAATGGTCCACTATGTTGACCCCTTGACGGGAGCAGCTGAAATACCACCATTATTATTATTATTATTATTATTATTATTATTATATTGGGCAGGGCAGTGCAGGAACTCTAGGTAGCCAGATTACATGCTACTTTTAATGTACTTTTTAAAATGTAACTAAATTTTGTTTATTTAGTTATATGTTCAACTCATCAAGAATATACCACACTTTTTTTATTACAAACTTTGTTACAGATTTTTTATATAACTAATAAAGTTATATAAAACTCTAATACTAATACAACAACTTCTGATAAAAAAAAAATCATTATTCCACCACAAAATTAAAACTTATAGAAACTTATAGAAAAAAATTGTATATTAGCTGTGAGTTGTCCTACAGGATGCTTAGTGAAACTTATATTTTCAGTTTACATTTAAGCATTTTAAGCAAGTTTCCGTAATTGGATAGATCCTTATCTCGCTCAACTTTTGCACATCAAAGAAGTTGGACACATGACCACACATGTATTACTTCCCAAACTCATGCTTTAATTTTAAAAGCAAATATAATGTAATTAAGCGGTCCAAATCTGTGTCCGCATGATGATGCCCCTGTGCACATGGTGAGCTCCATTTAGGCTAGGCCTGTCAAGGGTAAAGTGAAAGATCTTGTGTAGCTTCCAACATTTGGGAATGATTCTTTTGAGTGTTTTTTTCTTTTTTTTTTGCTGCACTTTCAGTAATAATAACAAAGGTTGGTGCTACATTTTTACTGCCATAATATACTGTGTACAGTGACCACAATGACTATTGGTACATAGAAATCCAAATTAATTAGTTTGATTTTCTTCTTTTGTTTAGCTTTTACCTGTTGGCTATGACATCCCAGACTGTTGGGGGAACCACTGAGACAATATGCATTACAGCCAGCACCTTTGAATCAGTTTCTATGCATGTGACCCTGGAGTATAACCAAAACACCATTTCTCTTCTGACAGAAAAGTCCATCATACAGGAATACTACAACTGCTTCCTTTTCCAGGTCAGATTTCTCAAAATAGCAACATAATATTAGCTTATAGGTTCAGTTTGAAATGTTAATATGTGTTTTTAGACCTGTCTTTATAGTAGATTTTTGTGTTTCTTGAGAAATAAGCTTCTCCTAGTCCCTTTAGGAACAGAGCTGCCCAAGTCTGCCCCTGAACAGAGATATAAAAAAGTTTAAACAAAGAAGGTGAACTTTTTTTAGTGAAAGTGGATTGGTTGTCAATAGTGATGCAACAATTTATTGGCCTTAACCCTGTATAGGCCAACATTCACCTGCCATTACCCAATCAGTAAATAAGATGACATTCGCCCATTACATAGGCTGTCCCGTTGAAGTTTTGGTAAAGCTCCAGTACGTGGTGCTATCATACCTCCCAGAACAGCGACAATGTGCGTACATGTCAGAAAATGTTGCCGTTTTTCACTGTCACAGAGAAAAACTGTGCTTTTTTAATGGCTTTTAGATATGTATTTGATTAGGTTTTTGTTTTATAAAAATATTTTTATTGGGCTAGGTAGGTAATAAAAAATCTTCTTATTGAGAAGGTAGCTATACAGGAGGCTAAAGGGGCCTCTGAAACAGTTATGTTTCGCAAAAAGGATCTATGATAGGAAAAGGTTATATTGAAGCTTCTTACACTAATCTGTATGATTGAATTTGTGCTCATTCAAAGATACTGTGATTTAGAAAGTTTAGTTTATTTTTATGATAAACATTTTGTTATTTCCCTGAGGAAAAGGAGTAATAAATAACAACTACAAGAAAATGGTACCAGCACCAGCTATCAATTATAATAAACATTGGTATTGGCCCAGAATTTTACAATCGGTGTATCGCTTGTTGTCTGTGTCTTCAATGCAGTTGCACTGCATCTCACAGGCAGTATTATTATTATTATTATTATTATTATTATTATCAGTAGTAGTAGTAGTAGTAATAACTTATGAACCACCATTGTGAGTTTGTTTTGTTAAACAGGTTCCTGTTGTAAATGAAGAAGTAGCAGCATCTATTAACATCCAGTTTGGAGGCTCAACAACATTGATGAACAAGACAGCAAAGATCCTCATTAGACCTTCAACACAGCTGACAATCATTGAGACAGACAGACCCATCTATAAACCAGGGCAAACAGGTAAAAGGAACCTGCACTTTATGGTTTAAATAAATCGCGACAGAGCTGTGTTTCCGTTAGAGTGTGTGTGCATGTGTGCGTGTGCGTGTCTGTGTGTGTGTGAGAAGGCGAGAGGAGGAGGGAAGGAGCACAGTGTCTAATGACTTGCGCACAAGCAATGTAACTGATTACTGACAGTAATTTTGTAATGTAATTAGTTACCTAAAAAAGTAACGTCCCCGAACGTTGGTTAAAATACACGCGCGCTGTACACACACGCGCATACAAACACAAAATAAAAAATGCTTTACATGCACACATATGATCACAGTGTTATAGTAAACAGTACACGCGTGCACGGATGTTGATTATACCAGTGAGAGACGCGCACTAAGACCGAGCAGGGCAGGTGATTACCCACAATTCCGCAGCGCAAGAGATAGAAAAACCACTGGCTCAGTTGTGATCACGAACAAAAAGCGCGTGTGTGCTACATGATACTAACTGTTTGTTAGTTTGGTTGTGTTTAGTTTTGTTGCGAGTTCCCTATTGTCTTGTCTAGGCATAGTTGAGGGTAGTTGTTTTCATGTTCAATTTGGTTCAAGTTATTCCTATTGGGGTCTATTGTATTCAGTTAAGTTCTATTAGTTTGAATTTAACTTTGATTTTTTTTACCTTTCTGTGTAGATTATTTTATTTGAACTTTAAATATTGCTTTCTTTAAGTTAATGTACATTTTTTGGATTTATTAAAATTGTCATCTGGATGAAAGCTTGGTTTTTCTGCGTCCCCTCATTTTTTGGGGCTGAAAAGGCCCTCACAAACACCAACCAGAATCCAAAAATGAACAGTTTACTTATTCTTCCAAGTCGTCTTTGCCTTATTTATATTTTTCTGCATGCATGAATTGTTTAACCTCACTTGCCCATTTGCTTTTAGCGACTAGTTCGTTTAAGCAGGTAATTAATTAAGCAGATGTTAAAAAAAGGGATCTGAACTGCATTCTCAGCATTCTAAATAGATTTTTTTCCCCCCTCCAGTGAAATTCCGCATCGTCTCTCTGGATACTAATTTCCTCACCTACAATCAGACGGTTTGAAAACTTTTATCAGTTATTAATAAAAAGACACTTTATTTTTGCTTTGGATTATTCTTTTAGTTATGGGTTTATAAAATGCCTCCAGAGCATTGTCTCCAAATTCTAATTATCTTTATTGAATTTGAATTATTTATAAATTAAGGATTCCTAGAAAGTGCTACTAATTTACCCTCACTGGATGATTATTGCTATCATATGTGCTCTTTTTTTCTTCTTTTTTTTTCAGTTTCCAACAATAGATGTGCAGGTATTGTGCTATGTAAAATTGTTAAAGCTTACATGTTCAAACCATGTTATTTGGTTGTTAATAATATTTTCTAATACATTTTTTTATCTTAATTTCAGGACCCAAACTCACACCACATTGGTCAGTGGTTGGATGTAGCCACACAGAGTGGTCTTGTGGATCTGTCGCATCCCTTAAACTCTGAGGCCATAGAAGGGTTGTATCTCATTACAGTCAGGAACAAGAAAAACAACAAGTTCACACAAACCTTTGAAGTCAAGGATTATGGTAAGGTTTATCTTTATTATTCAGTTTCTTAGAATACCCAATATGTCTGATCTTTGTTTTAATACTAGCATTATGAATATTGATTAAAATACAATGTTTCTAATATTAATATAAACTTTAAGAATTGATCATTTAGAATGTTCACTGGCTCCCCCGACCCCCCCCCCCCCCCCCAAAAAAAAAAAAACCAGAGCCCGATTTTTAAAAAAATCACCTGGATTTAACCAAGCAAATGAGTTAGACCCTTCCATTGTATAATTATTTTAGTGATTAATACGGTTCAGCTACATTTGTTATTCAACCCCAACTAATGCAGTAATTAGCTTCTTATTTCATACACAACCATGTTCAGGTGACATATCCTGTGATGTTTTGCTGATGAAAAGTCAAATTATTGGACTGCATCAAGCAAAGAAAACAACTAGGAAGATTGTTGAAAACCACTTATTAGTGAGCATAATTGAAAAAAAATTAAGTTTTCATAAGTTTTCTAGGCAGTATAAAGAATGGACTGTGGAGCATTGGAAAAAGGTCATATAACCCTCAATTGCTCAGATGTAATGAGATAAAAATGTAAGTCGCTCTGGATAAGGGCGTCTGCCAAAATGCCTAGATGTAGATATAGTCTGACGATTCCAGATTTACCGTGTTCCATAGTGATCAGTAAGAAAAGTGGCAGATGAAGTGATTCAACCATTATGCCTAGTGACTACTTTACAAGCCTATAGGGGCAGTGTTATTATCTTGGGTTTTATTCTATTGGTCAGGTCTAGGTTAAGCAACGTTAACGTGCCCAAAAAAATGCGGTCAGCTGATGACCTGAATGTACTAAATGAACAGGTTTTTCTATCAATGGATTTTTTCTTCCCTGATGGCACTGGTATATTCCAAAATGACAATGTCAGGCTCAAATTCTAAAATACTAGATCAGGAAGTGTGAGACACTATTTTCACAAATGAATTAGCCACATCAGAGTCCAGACCTTAACCCCATTGGAGATCTTTGAGATGTGCTGGAAAGAGAGACTGGAGAGACTGGAGTCAGACTCTCCCATAATCAGTACATGATCTTGGAGAGAACTTAATGCGACTGTGGACAGAATGTTTGCATAAGCTTAGGTTGTGACATAAGCATAAGCTTGTGACAATGTCATGGCAAATACATGCTGTAATCAAAGGAAAAAAAGAAAAAAACAGGTTTGACTTTTTTTGTGCTGACCAGTATAGATTTCCTCCAACATAAGTTTTGGGTTAAGTATAATTATTACTTTCATTGCACTTTTAACAATGTGTGTGTGTGTGTGTGTGTGTGTGTGTGTGTGTGTAAAACACAATTTAAAAAAACCTGCCAAGAAGTTCGTCTCGGGTTACTTTGCTGTAACCGTGTTCCCTGATAAAGCGGGAACGAGATGCTGCATGAAAACGCTATGTCAGTCAAATGGCCTCTTTGCAGAGAGGAAGCTCCTCAGGTCCGGTCTTTTTGAGGCAGATTGAGAAGAGCAGCTAGCCCCACCCCAGTCTTTACGAGGGGGTGCGCGGCTGGTCACGCTCTCCTAATGCACCTCATGCCTAATGGGGGCCAGACCTGGTCGGGACCAGGTGGCCGACGGTCCCGACTCTTGAGCACGGCGGGGAAGAAACCTCCCAAAGGCCTGTTCGTATAATTTCACCTCCCAAAACCTAGTGGTGACGGAATTCACAGCAATGCCAAAAAGGTCGGAAGGCGAGACGGGGGCATCAAGCGGGACAGCACGATCCCTATCCTTGATGCCCCTGAGGTTCAGCCACAGATGCCTCTCCATGGATACCATGGCAGCCATAGAACGGCCAACAGCACGGGCGGCCTGCTTGGTTGCACGGAGAGACAGATCTGTGGCTCCGCATAGCTCTGCAAACGCCCTCTCATCAATAGCCCCGCCGGTGCTCAAGTCCTTCAGCAGGTCAGCCTTGTAGGCCTGCAAAACCGCCATGGTGTGCAGTGAAGCACCACCCTGACCCGCTGCCTGAAAAGCTTTCCCCACCACGGCAGATGTCAATCTACAGGGCTTGGAGGGAAGTGTGGGCTTTTTCAGGGAGGATGATGTCCCAGTAGAGAGATAGCTAGCAAGCGTCTCTTCTATTTGGGGCATCATCATATAACCGTGCACTTTCGCACAAAGTCGAAGTCGATGGCACAAAAACACGCGATGAGTACGGCTTGCTCCATGAAAGAGTTAACTCGTCATGGAGGTCACCAAAGAAGGGGAGAGAGAGACGTTGAGGCCCCCCGGCCATCCGACAGAAACCTGTCGTCTAATTTTGAGTGCTTGGGGGAATCTTGCTTCTGCATCCAGTCGATATGCAACCGCACGCATTATAACTTCCAATAATTCCTCAAATGCTCTGTCAACACTGGAGAAGCATTGTGAGGAGGCTACTTCCATGGAAGCAAGAGAGGAAGACTGAGCACGCACCGGAGCGCGCTTGAGAAGCGGAAGCTGAAACTTTCTGATCCGGAGAGAGGCGGGAGAGAAAGGGGAAATTCCGCCTCGTGCGGGTCTGCCAGATCAACACTCTTTAAAGAAAGCGAGCCGTGCGCGAAGCACCTTAATAGGGAGAAGATCACAATACTCACAGTCTCCCTGAAGCCCGAGGCGAGCGTGTTCTTCCCTCAAGCACTCAAAACAAAATTCGTGGAGATCACCCTCCGAAAGAGCTCTATCACAGGGAGGCACGCATCTCTTAACAAACTCCGCCATATCTGTGAGTTAAGGTTGTTATTTTCATTTTGCTTTCGTTATCTGCTTGCACACACACACACACACACACACACACACACACACACACACACACACACACGCAAACACAAAGCGGTCCTGAAAACAAAAAGATCTGAGGATGTTTCCGCTTCACTCCTATTTATAACCTGCAGGTGCACCTTATCGGATGACATCACCTGACCGAGGTTATAAGCCAAAAATATTTGCCGTATTTGATACACATAGGCTTCACAACCGGAGAACAAAAAGATGTTCCCATAGCGTTTTCACGCAGCATTGAGTGTAGCTTTTGAAAGGGAACTTACATACTTACCTTTATTGCTGCTGCGTGAAATACAAAACAATAGAAGGATGTAAGATCATAATGAGAGTATGCTGAATACAAATGCCAGCTATATTTAAACACTATGTTACACCGTCTGTTACAGTTCCATCAACATTTGAAGTTACAGTCCAACTTCCTCCACTCATAACCATCCAGGACATGAACGCTACATTAAAAGCATGTGCAAAGTAAGTGTTCCTTAATTCAACGCTGGATTTGTAGCATATAGCATTCCCAACATAATGTCTGCACATATTGGATATTTTGTACTATTTAGAAATCTGAGGAAAGCTCAAAAAGCTGCAGATATACATTTCATATACACGTATCAATTTCTGCAGATATACATATGGAAAGCCGGTGAATGGAACGGTACAGGCCACAGTCTGCCGTAACAGTCACAGGCAGCTCCCACAAGGGAAAAAGACAGCACCAGACATCTGCAAGATTTATAAAATGAAGGTAAGTAATCTTTACTTTTCATTTCTCAAGGGAAAATATTCATAAGTAACATTATTAGACTTACTCAGTTACTTCACTTTGAATTATAGGACGTTTGAGCTGCAACTTATACTTTGTAACATTAATTACAAGCTCTTACATTAACATTCCCCTATAATATTCAGGTGGGATTAGTTTTCCTGACCCATAAGTAAGTGCATACGGATGGTTCACATACGAAAAGCGATCTCTGTATAAAATAGTTTGTCATGTGAAAATAACGTCTGTGAATTGTAAAAGTCTAAATCTCTTTTATCCCTGAAAAAAACATTTGCCCCTTCCTGATTTATTTATTTATTTATTTATTTGCTCATTTGTCACACAACTGATTCAGATCTTCAAACTAATTTTAATATTACGCAGAGATAATTCGGGTAAATATAAAGTTTTTCTATATTTTATTCCATATTAATAATCTTTATCATGCTACCTAAGTGCCGATTTGATTTGTGTTGCAATTCTGTATCACAATTTTGTAATTGTCTTGATATGATATATTTTTCAGAATTTGGTACAATTCTAAACAGACTTAGCAAATAAGTTGCTCCTATCACACAGGATGCTGTGCTGCCTGGCAATATGTGAATAGTTTAGAGCATGCCAACTGTATGATTACAGAAGAACTGCAACATTTTACCACCTCAAATGAAAAAGTGTTAAAAAAATAATAAATAGAAAAAAACTTGCATTTAGCAGCCGCCCTTGTCCAGAGCATCTTGCATTTTCTCTCATTACACATCTGAGCAATTGAGGGTTAAGGGCTTTGCTCAAGGGTCCAACAGTGACAAATGGTGGTGCTGGGGTTTGAATCTGGGACCTTCTGAACAGTAGTCCTTAACCACTGAGTAAATCCTATTGAGAGTTATTATAGGAGTCAGCAGTACCGCCGGCGGGTCCACTTGCATTTTTTTTTTTCTGATGCTCCATTATTTTTGATCATATGCATAAATGTAGTAGATTTGAATCTGTAATGGGTCTACGTTTCTTAATGTAAACTCACAATATGAACAAAACAGTATGCTTTTGTAGAATAAAGAAAATACACACAGTGGACTTTCAGTCGTCTCAGTCTCCGTAGAATAAAATGAACTGAAACTCTGCGAATCCTTCGCACACAGAGATGATAAATATATCTACAGACGGCTTTTAAATGAAGGAAGTTACATTTTAAAAACTATTCTCAGTTTATTTAATCCGTACGAATACAAAGAGAGGCACAGTCTTAGCGGTTACCTTTGAGTATTTTGGTCCGAATCGTTCGTTCTTTTGTCACGTGAATCCCATAGACACTATGCCACGCAGTACACAGGAAACAGAATTGAACAGTTCTTCTCGATGAGTCTTTCAGCCTGAGTCGTTCGTTCTTTTGTCACATGACTGCCATAGACGCTATACTGTACAGTGTAAGTCATACTGTAAGTCATTCCTGAACCTATAGCCAAAATGTGTCTATGTAAACATGTTGGGGGTCTGTTTGTTGAAAATGTAAGATTTTATTTTATTTCTGATCAAAAGAACGAAATGAACTAAATGACTCAATAAGATTCGTTCATTTTGATGTCACTAAAATGATTCAAACTTCCCATCACTAATAATGACCTGCCACGGGACACGCCCACACGCTATTCACAGGAAGAACATTCTGGGTAATCTACATATAAGGCCACGCCCCTAACTCGCACGCGCGCACAGGCGCACACATGTACACACTCACGCACGCACGCAGATCCGGTGAGTTTTCTGCGCGTGTGGAAGATGTCACGCTGCACAGGTTTCTGAAGCTCTACAGAATGTTCTGGACAGTGGGAGGAGTTTAGATTTTCCTCAGAACAACACTGACAGAGAACGGAGGAGGAGAATCCAGCACGCTGTTACAATGGGTAAGTTGTTAAATCTCATATAATCCTTATTCTGAGATTATAAAACTGATATATTATAACATTGTCCTTCGGTGCCATTTACATAATTTAGCGTAGCATGTAGAAAACACTTATGCTAATCATGCTAACATACTGCCTTATGTAGCTCAGCACAAACATGCTAGCTCCCGGTGGGTAAGCTAATGCCTTATCTAGATGAGTATATAGATGGTTGTCAGTTTTCAGCGGTGGTGTAAATGTTCTAATATTTCACCCCGTTTTGGATAGCTTTAGCTCACCGTTAGCCAATGTTATTTGGTTAGCCTATGACACTGCTATCTATAACGTTATTTAGCACAAACACGTAAGCAACCGGTAGCTAAAATACTGGATTATGTAGTTTACAGATTTTCGTGACATTTAGACGCAAGAAAAAAAATAAAGTTTAAGTTGTTGTACTGTATGACATTACAAATGCCTGTGTTGTCTTTATGCATAGTCAATAGTGATGATGATAATTTTCAGTAGTTTATTTTGTCATCATGCTCATGTTTTTTTTTTTTTTTTTGACAGTGAAAATTATCAGCCACCTGTTTGATAGAAAGCAAATGCAAACAAGCAGGCAAGATAAAGACAGCCCATCACTGTTTCATGGAAATCAAAGACTGATGATGACACAACTGGGGTCCGGATTCTGGATGGATCTCTTGTCTATTTTTAAAGTGGATGGACACTTGATAAGCATCTGTGTACATCTGTGACTGTGTACAATCAGCTCATGGACTGACCTCGGGTGACAGGAATGTCACTGCTGGTCACAGGGTCTGTGTGTGTTGTAAAACAGTGTATGGGTAAGCAGCAAAAAAAAAAAAACACTATGGAAATGCCAGGTATGTGATGTTCACTTGTGTCTTCAGTTAAACAGAAATTGCTTTTTGAGAGTTGCGCAAAGATGTATGACTGTGTATAGAGTGTAAGAGTGGGCTTTTACAAACGTAACACTCTTTTTCATTGTATTTTGTACGGCCATGTTTATGCCATAAATGTGCCTTCTGTGTATAAGATCATCTGTGACCCCTCTCCACTCAATCCTTTGCACTATGTGAGTGAGTAGGTAATGTATAGGGTGTAAGAGTGAGCTTTTAATTGGAGTTATTTTCAGTAAACTGTATTCTAAATAAACTAGAAACCAAATAAATGTTTTTTTGTTTTTGTTTTTTTTTGTCCTCAAATTTAAGCTCATTATGAAGCTTATTATGCAGTTCTTTGTCTTCTCTGGTGTGAATTACAGCCTTACTCATGATCATTCACAAAAGGTGTCCTGGAAAATGTAAATGAAGATGTTGTTTTCTGTGAATGTGTGAGTGGGTTGAAAATGAAGTGAGGTCGTAACCGAAAGACAGTAACAAAAACACGGGATCAATGGCATAAACTGCACAATAATCTGGTGACCGCTAGATGTTTAACAGTGCCTTAGGTAAGGAGAGGTGATAACCCCAAAGTGGCAAGAGGTGATCTCAAGCCGTGACTAAGGCGGTGAAAAGCAAGAGGCAGCGTCGGGCAGGAGCGAGAGTGAGAGGTTATTTATGGTGGAGCTTGTGTTGTAGGCGTGATCTGGTGTGTCACTCAAGCCAGATCAAGATGAATATTTCTTAAAGATGACTAAATAACCTTGATTTTTTTTTTTTAAAGCAACCAATCGCAACAAGTTTTATTCATTTTAATAAATATGATTAACATTGATGTTCCTATATATAAAAAATGGTTCATGCTTGTTTCTTATTTTGACTTAATATGCCTTCTTTTTGTGTATACTTTAGACTGACCGCACAGGCTGTGGACTATGGATCTTAAAACTTAATGAATTTGCATTAACTGATTCACGCTATAATGCATCAATCAATGTCCACAGTCGCGTGGAAGAAGATGGCACTGGTAACAAACGAGCCTTTTATATTATTACCATAATTGTATGAATAAATGATTGTATTGTAGGCTAATTTCGCTAAAGAATAATCAAACATTTAAGCTACCAGTGCTTGCTTAGTCTTTCTTTATATTTGTAGCTATAGTTTTATGTTCGTGTTAATGCTGTGTTTGTCTTGTAGGAGTGATTGTGACTGGTTCAGCCAGCTGTGCTATAACCGCTAATATGGTCATGCTTTCATTTGAGGATTCACCAAAAACATTTAAGTTAGGAATGGCTTATGAAGGAATGGTAATTATTTTCCTGACCTTTTAATATAAATTGTATATGGACACACATTTTATTTCAGTTTAAGGTGAAATCAGGTGAATTGGGATATTTTTGGCAACCTTTTAAAGAAACACATCAGTGCACATGGAATAAAACCTTGTTACATGATACATACATGATGTGCAGTGAAGTGCTTTAACAACGCTTAAAAAGAGTAGAGTATTATAAATAGGAATATGAAATAAAATATGAAAGGAAATAAAATGATGACTATAAAGTATGAAATAAGAATATAATAAAATAGCTAATTTTACTGTATAGAAAATATAGAAAACTTTTGGCTGTAAAATTGACATTATGTACAAGTAATATAAAAAGAAAACAAATCGAGCGCTGTTGTGGCAACAACTTGAAATCATTGATTGGCTATTAAAATTCGATTTAAAATTGACAATTCAATCCTATCTAGTTCATTTTATCTGATGGCCTAATTTACCTGAATTCATCATATTTGCTTTAAAATAATAATAATAAAAAAGCTAACATGAAACTTGTCATTATGTAGCAAGCCTTGAAGCTGTGCCAATCTTAGTGTCGTAGCCCTCATACTCTCTGGATTTTCTAAAAACTAGCTCAAACCTTTTGCTTGATTAAGTAAATTATTTAACTATGGAATTAAACCAGAAAAAAATGTCATTGCCAGAACAGATCATGTTTGTATAAATACTGTACTATGGTATGTAATGAATACAACATAAAGAAGCATTTAGTTACATAACATGAAATAAGCTGTTTTACTGACTAGGTAAATCCAGTTCATTAGTTCAGATGTAATGTTATGAAAACTGTGATTTTAATAAAAAATGTTCTATTTAAGATTAAGTCAAGGCATGTAAGTTGAATTTTTTTTGTTTCTGATCTTGTCTTCCAATATTCCTGTCCTTTTTTAGATTAAAGTCACCCGCCACGACTCCAAACCCAGTGAAAGAAAAGCAGTGTACCTGACTGTAAGATACAGTAAAAAATTTAATTCAGTGCGGAAGCTAGTTACAAATTACGAAGGGATTGCTAAATTTTCCCTCATCACTGACCTGTGGGGTCTGGAGCCAGTCTTACTTCAGGTATGTGAAGTCTATATACCAGTTTCTTTGTTTGTAAATAATAAATAACTTTAGTCTGTGAAAGTAGTATGTAATAAAACATATAAGAAAAATAAAAGTCATTGCCTCCACCCGGTTGATGTTTCCCTGATAGTTCCCTATAACACCAAGCATTTAATTTCTCTTACACCACTAACCTTTGTAATGACAATGGTTATAAATATGTTCTTTATTTGATTAACGTTTAGTAAAAGAAAAAATAAATCATTATCCATTTAAAAAAACAAACAACATTGGATGTTGTTGAATAACACATTAGCTCATTTTATCCTGTGTATTGTCAGTGTTCTATCGTAATAAATTGGATATTTTAAAGTTTTTTATGGTTCATATAAAAATATAATCTTGTAACCAAATAAAAAATGTATTTTTTTTTTTATTATTATTATTTTATATATATAGGCAAAGTATGAAACAACTGACACAGTCTTTGTTGGTGGGGAAAATCAGCTCACACCCTACTACCCTACTGCATCCCTCTACCTTCAGCCTTTCTACTCCAAGAGCCTGAGTTTTATTAAAATAAGGAACAACTCGATGCTTTACAGCTGCAATAAAAATGGTGTCATCAGGGCTCAGTACATGATACACAACAGCGCACTCAGACCCAACACGAATATCTTGTCTTTCTTCTACATGGTGTGTTTGGCTTCCTCTATAACATTATAACATGCAATGATTTATTATTATTATTATTATTATTATTATTATTATTATTAATATTATTCCAAAATGAACAGTACTTTTACAGCACTCACTCATGATGTTCACAGGAGTGTAGCTGAAATTAAGTCCTTACTCCTTACTTAATGTACATCATTAACATCATGCCTGATTTTTTAAATGTATTTTTTTACCCAGACATCTAATTTAATGCATTACAATTCATGTCTAGGTGATGAATAAAGGACATTTAGTTCAACAAGGACGTATCGTAGAAGCCATCAACCCTGGATCAGGTGCATTACAATCACTCCATCGATAAACTCCACAGTTGCCACAATTGCTGGGAAATGCTATATTAACTATGTAGTACACATTTTTATAAGAGTCTGTTTTGAAGATTAAAAAAAAAAAAATTCTTGTCACATACATTCTTGTTTTCTTTTTAAAAATTATTATTATTTCTTGACTTACATTCTCGTTCTTTTCTGTTGTGTAGCAGAGCACAAAGGCAACCTGGTGGTGACCATGCAGATGATGCTACAAATGACCCCTGTTGCTCAGGTGGTCCTGTACACGATCCTTCCCAGTGGTGAGGTCGTAGCAGACAGCGCAAACCTCAAAGTTCAGCTGTGTTTGGCTAACAAGGTCAGAAACATTGGACAGTATTAAATAGCTTTGTAATTTATTTACAGTGCCAGTTAAAAGTTTGGATTTATCTTGTACATATATAGTCTTAGAATAATACTGGACTTTTTTCAAAAGTATGAAATAACACCCATGACGTTGGATAATTAAGCAACCTAATGTCATCAGTCAGTTATTTGAAAGCAGTTAAGCCAGTTAATACATGGAGGTCAGCTGTTCTAGAACAGTATTGTCAGGTGCATTTGCAGCACTCATCAAGCACCATGATGAATTTGTTGATATCTTTTGTTGTTTGTTTTTAGTTCATTTAGAGTTACCAGCTTCTGCTTCACCAGTTAACAAACAGCACCTCCGATTATAGCCGTTATGAGGCTTTACAGAGCAGAAGAAGCAGATACATCTCAATATCAGAAGCCTGCCATCATTAGGCTAAAATTGTCAGGGTAATATGCAGGTTTAGGTTTGTGACAAAGTCAAAAATTTCATTATTGAGTTACTGAGCGATATTAGTCATCTCATTTAACATCAGGTCTAAACAAGAAATTAATTTACCTTAATGATAACCACAGATACACTGTCATGACTTATGATAAGTGTAATTGATAAACAGACACAGCATGGTCTAACCTAAGGTGTTTTTGTTTGTTGTGGTCTTCAGGTTTCTCTTAATTTTTCACCTTCTACTGCGCTCCCTGGTGCTCAGACGTCACTGGTGCTGAGAGCCGCTCCAGGTTCACTGTGTTCAGTAAAGGCCATCGATCAGAGTCTACTGAGGCAGCGACCACAGAATGAGCTCAACATCCAACACGTGTGTGTCCTTTGGTTGTCAGCAGCCATTTTATTAGGGACAATACGACAGAAATGAAAATTGGATATACTTTAGTTAATGTGCAGCTTGCTAGTCAAGTTCATAATGTGAACTGTACTGTATTTTTAGCAGTACAGATTTACTGTCCTCTAACAATAACTTAACATTTATTTTTAGGTTTATTGTCTAAATAACTGGCAATGAAAATGAGTACACCCTAAGTGCACATGTCAAAACTGTGTCCAAAGTGTCATGATGATCATCCTAAGAAAGCAAGACCAAAACTTAGAGTATTTTGCTACTGAGGAGGAGTTCATGATAACAACGATGTGTGAGCATCGTTGTTCTCTATCACGGCCTTAATCCTCCTGGGTCTGGACTTCACCAGAGCTGAGCATGTTGTTGCTGGGATCCTCTTCCTCTCCTCGATAATAATATCACGGAGCTGCTGGATGTCAGACACACCAGGCTTCGGCCCCACAGGCCCTCAATAGGGTTCAGGTCTGGAGACACACTTACTCGTCCACGGACAAACACATGAACATTAGGTCATGTGACTTTGCATGGTTAAAGATGTACAGCTGTTATTATTTAGGGTGTATGTTTAGAGCCTGTATGTTGAGTTACTTTCAGAGGACAGTAAATCTATACTGTCATACAAGCTGCACATTGACGACTCTAATTAGTGGGGTGTACTTTTTTCCATTTCAACCATGAATCCACATCGATACCATATGACTGTGTGAACTTGACCTTCCACATCACATTGCAAGCGGCATAATGGACAGTTTGAAGTCTGATTTGAGCAGGTAGAGCATCCAAACTGAGGACCAACTTTAGGAATCTCATAAGTCTGACGTGGTTCAACTTGGAGTTTTAAAAGTCCCAGCAATCGGATTCCAAACTGATTCCAATCCTGATACGCCAAAAATCAGCTTTGACCTGGGAGTCTGAACAAGTCTGAAATCTGACTGCATTAAAAGAAACGCCGTCCTATTAAAGGCTGGTTCTAGCAAATTCAGAAAACAACAGATATTTAAATAATTAGGGATACACAAAATAAATTAAGTTCAGAAATCTGTATTGCAGTCAAACTGGTAATTAATATTTTAATTTGAAAGAGTTTTTATATATACAGTATTAATTACAGTTTTAAAAAACTATGCTAAATGTAATAGCACATATACCTTAAATGCTATTTTCTTTTAAATGATGCACAGTATCTTTGTCTTATCTTAAATATACTTCCTACTGGTAGTTATAACAGGAATCTACAATGCTAGAGATCAAAGAGTTCACATTGACGGTTTCATAAGAAGTGATGTCACATCCTGTTATTGCAGGTGTTCAACATGCTACCTGTCCAGAAGTTATCAGGATATTCACCCAAAATCAATGATGAGGATTCGACACTGTGCTCGAACAACCCATATGTCATGTTCGCAGCACAAGCACTGAAATCAAACTCCGAGAAGGTGGATGTGTACAGCACCTTTAAAGTAAGAGGACATTTAAAAAAAATTTTTTTTAGTGTTTGTTGTAATAAAGATAAAAATGTATGAGGTGTCATTCTTTCTTAATTGCAATTTTAATTGCCATATAATTATATTTAGGAAAAGGAAAGTGATTTTAAGTTACTTTGTCTCCCTCAGTATATCGGAGTCCAGATGATAACCAATGCAGACGTGAGGAATCTTTCAGGTAGTGTGGATGGTCTGCTGTATATGAAAGGTAAGTGCTTTTCCTCAGCCACATGTCCTTTTTGACTTAATACATGTATGTTACAGTAGGATATATAAATATTTGCACGCTGTTACACAAAGTTATTCTTAGGTAAGCTGTCTATTGCAGTACAATGGAGTTGATGTTGATATGTGAGCTCAAAGAACAAACTTCAGTTTAATTCTGTTTTGTTTGTTTGGCTTTCTAACAATTGACATTGTCACAAAGCAGTTTCATGGAAACATACAGTGTGTGTATGTGTGTATATAAAACTGATATACCACGTATTCTATTATATCCTTCTGTCCGCTTGTATCCTTCCTAGTTTATTTGTAATTAGTATGCCAGAGGCAATGATGCTCCTTCAGAGCACATGAGGAAGAAATCTTGAGTCAGACCCATCCTCATCCAATATAAAACAGGGTGTCTAAAGTTAGAAATCAATCTTAATTGATCAGGTTATTCAAGCTATTTTTCCCCCTCAGTAACAGAAAGAATTTATTTATTTATTTCAATATATCTTCCAGGCCTGTTAGTGGTCCTGAGCTCATCATTAATACTGTTTTTGCTTTATTATTATTTTTAAATGACCTTACCAAATAGTAGAGGTGGCCAAACCTTGTGCTTTTTCTATTGGTCTGATGAGTTCATCAAAGAAATTCAGCGTAATGATGGCTTACTTCATTGCAAATCACAGCTCTTTTGATCCTCATTTTGAAAGTTAAGAGAATTAAATTTCAAATGCAAATGGGTTCCTCAAAATCAGTTCTCAACCTTTTGTGTAGGTTCTAAACAATTACCCTCAAAATATTGTAGTGTTGCTAATTAATTAATTAATATTTCAGTATACTGCCAAATCAAGCCAAATAACCACAACTTTGTCGATGTCCAAATATTTATGAACCTGAGTTTATCCTAATTTGCAGAAGCTTTAGCCCCAGTCTTCGTCACTCATGAATCCACTTCAGGTGGCTCACGTTCAAACCGACCAGCTGTTCTGATCCACAAACATTTGCTTAATACTTGGATTTGGGACCTTTATTCAATCAGGTGTGTGTTTTCATTTTGTGTGTGTTTTCATTTCCCTGAATCGTGTTTTGTCTTGTTTGTCTTACCAAGTTGATGTTCATTTTCTCACAGTGACTCCGGAGTGGTGAGCATTAATAAAACAGTCCCAGACTCCATCACTATGTGGCAGGCTGGAGCATTTTGTACGTCGCCTGTCGGCTTCGGAGTCGCCCCGAGCACCGAGCTCGCTGCCTCACAGCCTTTCTTTGTGAGTCTGCACATGCCGAGCTCCGTCATCCGAGGAGAAGTGTTCACACTCAAGGCCACCGTCCTCAACACCCTCCATAGCTGTGTGATGGTGAGCTGGGATGTTTAGTACAGTATAACCCAAATATTTATTTTCACACATACAGTAAGTTTACAATTTTATCACAGTACTAGGAGAATACATTTAAATTTCCTTAAAGGTTTCTTAAACACATGAATCATGTGGCTCAATAATTTGTTACTAGAGTTTAGAACTTAAACCTCTTTAAAATATTTATTTTAAAAGAAGAGCCTAGCAATTGTCAGTTAACGAAATGAAAACTGTGTGTGTTAAAGGTGAAAGTGACTTTGGCTGACTCGCAAAAGTTCTCAGCACATTTTGACGATAGCATCAGTTACACACATTGTCTGTGTGCTGAGGAGAGCTGGATATTCTCTTGGACCATCACACCACTGGTTCTGGGTACGTCTAAAAAAACTTCTAAACATAACGCTCAGATTGCTAGAACAGGACCTTTCTACACATTTCTAAAGTGTAAATAGTTACATTAGTTACTTTTATTTTCCAGTAAATGTCTTCTCCATGTTAAAAATGCGCAGTATAATATATATATAAATAAAAACTGGGCACTCTAGATGTGACACATGAGACAAAACAAATTATACGCGGTGTAATTACATGACCAAATTAAGAACGGGCAAATCACAAAGGATTCAATACCTTTGTTTCTCAAACATTAAAAGTTATTTTTTCTTTTCTTTTTTTTTTTTATATAATGAATTATAGGATGTAAAAAGGTGATGTACAGCAGGTTCGTTAGTGAGAATAGCGTCAAAACTTACACAGTACTGTGTGTTTCCTAGGCAAGGTGAGCGTCCACGTGAGCGCGGAGGCCGTGCAGGCGTCGTGTGAGGAGTGTGCAGTCAGCGCACCACTGGAAGGATACATCGACTCGATTACTAGAACACTGCTCGTGCAGGTGATCAGATTCTTACTTTTTCCTTCCTTTATTTCACAGGACACATTATTGCTAGATTTTATTATTTTGTCATATTAGAGATTAAATTTAATGCAGTGTAATTAAAGTAGCCAGTCAAACTGACTCATAACAATATTAAGTAAACAAATGATGATAAACCTTGATAATGACAATGAGTCAAGAGATCTCCACAACAAAATAAAAAGATATCCATATTTAAAAGCAGGTTTTTTTAAATATATATATTAAACATCTGCCATGTTAGAAGTAGAATATTAAAATGAACTACACACAAGTAGTTTTATCATATGGAAAAATTACTTAAGCGGCAACAAAACTCAGCTCTGAAAATGAGGAACCTGTCCAGTGTAAATATTAATGTTTTTGGGGGAAAAAAAAAAAAAGTGAACTATATTTTTATTCTGCTGCCATTTACAGGCTGAAGGAACCGCACAGAGTGAAGCGCACAACATGCTGCTCTGCCCACCAGGTCAGTCACACACACATCACTCTTTCATCTCGTTCATACACACCTTACTCATTACAGCATTTGTGTGTGTCTGTGTGTGCAAAATGCCTGTTGTGAACCAGTTTTGTGGCTTTTGCCAAAGCGGGGATCCCTAATTCCAGTCTTGAGGTCTCAGTTTGTGATTTCATCACTTAAAACTGCTCCAGGTGAAATTAGGGGCCGCTGCTGTGGTTCTGTACAGGTTGTACAACGTTTGTATTCCCTTTGACTCTCTGTTATAAGGTGTAGTCGAGAAGACGGTCTCACTAACCCTGCCGAGTGTGTTCGTGAATGGTTCGGCCGTAGCCTCCGTCTCTGTGATGGGTGAGGAATAGAACTGTTCTTATATCATCACTTGGGATCATTTTGATTAAATACATATAGCATAATCGTTAATTTATAAACGAGACCAAAAAAAATCTATAAAGATAATATTTTTTCCCCATTAAAGTGCAGGTACCTTTTTTCATTTATTTTTTTTACGCTGTACACTATTACCTTTGAAACTGAATTTTTCAATAAAAACTGTGCCAACTTTTTTTTTTAGCCTGCATGGCGAACACAACATGATCTCATGTTTGTCTGCCAAAAGCACAGACTGAACCTTTTTTGAAACACCCACTAATCCCGGTCCAGTCAAAACTAAAGATAAATGAAGGCTGTCCAAATGCTGTCTCTCTGCAGGGGATCTGATGGGCAAAGCTCTGCACAACCTGGTGAGTCTCCTGGCCAAACCGAACAGCCGTGGAGATCAAAACATGGTGCTCTTCACCCCTAACATCTTCATCCTGGAGTACCTGCAGAGCACCAACCAGCTCATGCCTGAGATCAGGACCACAGCCGAGGCTTATCTCATGAGCGGTGAGGAATCCTCATATAACATTTCTCTCCACTCCAGGATTGTAGCAAGTACACAAAATAAAAGCGGAGGCAATTTATAAATGTACAGATGAGTGCAAAATTCTCAGCTGTTCAGCAGTAAAGAAATAATATGAGCCCCTTTGGGGATGTTTGGCTGGTGGACTTCGGACTTGTCTAGGAGTAATATACTGTATTTTAGTATTAAAATTATAATGTTTAGATATGAGTTATTGTCTTTACTTTATTTTTTAAATTGTAATAATAAAGTTCCATCATTGTTTTTTGTGTTTGTCCAATCCTGTCACAGCTTATCAGAGAGAGCTGAGCTACAAACACCCTGACGGGTCTTACAGTCCTTTGGGGATGAGTGATGCTTCCGGAAACACATGGTAAGTTTTGCCTGCGTGTACATCACTTTCGGGTTACTAGCAAATGAAGCAGTGTTTTTCATCCTAATGATTAATCTGTGCAGCCTCACCAAAACAAACAAACAAAAACACCATGTAGGATTACCTCCATCGGTTTTTCTTCCCAGACGACACAATTATATCCACTTAAGTCCATTTTTCTGGCTGTTCAGTTAACACATGAGTCCATTGCTCGCAATGTTGGATTTAGTTTTAGCTACAAACACCATACTGGCAGTCGATCCTTTAGAGATTGAGATCAAGAGCAGTGGTTTCTGGAGCAGCAATGAAGCTGGAGGTGACTCTCTGTCCGGACTGCTGCTCTGAAATATTAATCGACCAATCAGAACGCAGCAGTATGTTTTATACACAAAATATTCATTTTAAGGTTGATGTAGGATAATTAACGCATATCTGCATTGAACGTGCCCTGTGATGGATTGGCACCTTGTCCAGGGTGGTGTACCCGACCTTGTGCCCTAAGCTTCCTGAGATAGCCCCCCTCCTCCCCTTCTGTTCGTCAAGATCATCAAAAGCATCAATTTCCTTGGTGTCCACCTGGAGGAGGATCTCACCTGGTCCCTCAACTCCAGTTTCTTAAACAAGACAGCTTGGCAGTGTCGCTTCTTCCTGAGAAGGCTGAGGAACCTCCATCTTCCTCAAATAAACAATCAGCCGAGAAGATTATCTGGGTCTCTCTTACCTCTATCACAGATATCTACACCACGCGCTGCATCTACAAAGCCACCAGCATTGTGGCTGATCATTCACACACCTCACACACTCTTCACCCTTCAGCCGTCTGGAAAAAAAAGGTACTTAAGTGCTCGGGCCCTAAAATCCGGATTGTGTAACTGGTTCTTCCCACAAGGCCATCTGTCCCCTCAAATACAATGAGAATGGACTGATAAACACACACACACACACACACACACACACACACTCAGTCAGATGAACACCATCTAGTAATTTCACACACCAACTTTTACAAAATTTGCACAAATGCGCTTTATGTTGTCATTTGGTGTAGTTCCTTCTTTTTTCTTTTTTTTCTTCTTTTTTTGGTGATAATTTGTTGTCTTAGCTAGTTTTTCTTAAGTTATGTGGTATGTAGCGCCTCGGTCCTGGATTGTTTCAACCATGAACTGTATATAGTTGTAATAACAATAAAAGCCTACGTGACCTGACTTCACTCAACATACGCCAACTGATGTTCAACAGTTAAATCATTTGTTTTAGACGTCTTAATAAATTAGTGATTATAACACTTCATTATAAACGAGGTGGGTTAATTCGTATTAATGTTCATTTGCAACTCAATTAATACTGTACAGTACATTGTGTAAAATTAATTAATCTTATATCAGCTCATCAGTAGCATAAATTTAGTAATTTTTTTCATGACTTCATTTCAGTGATAAAAGAAGGAGACATTTATCAATAAACAACAAAATGTAAACATCAACAAAGCTGTTAATTGTTTTTATCAAGAACTCAAATAGAGTTCTGTGATGTTTTTTTTTTTTTTTTTTTTTTTTTTTTACTGTCCAGATAAAGATTTTGATTCTGATGCCGTATTTGGAACCAATCTGTCTGCGTGCGCGTGTGTGTGTGCGCGTGTGTGTGCGCGTGTGTGTTTTCAGGCTGACTGCATTTGTGATGAAGTCTTTTGGAAAAGCAAAACGATACATCTATATAGATGAGGCGTATGTGGATGAGGCGAAGGCCTGGCTCGATCATAAGCAGCAGGATAATGGATGCTTTGCATCAGTGGGACAACTCATCCACACCAACTTAGAGGTCAGAGTTTATTCTGAAAAAAAATAAAAAATAAAAAACAGTTTCCTGTGCGGTTAGAGAAGAATGAATAAATAATAGTTCAATTCTCTCTATCAGGGAGGAGTGGATTATGAGGTGACCCTCTCAGCGTACGTCACGGCTGCCATGCTGGAGCTCAATTACACAATTACGGTGAGTAAACAGTTTCACTGATCAAATTTACTGAAGGTCACTGGATGTTGCATCATTAGAGTTGTTAAAATGACGAAGAAGCCATTTTATTTGCTCTTTAGTATAATCGTATAATAATACTGTATAGTACAATAGTATAATACTGCATTCATTCATTAATCTACTGTTTGTCCGACAGGATCCCGTGGTGAGCAAGAGTCTCACGTGCCTGAAGAACGCGTACCCTCAGGTGAAATCCAGCTACGCCAAAGCTCTCCTCTTCTACACCTTCACCCTCGCTGGAGATGAGTTGATGAGGACGACACTCATTACAAACCTGGACTCAAATTCCACAGTCTCAGGTTTGATGCGCCTGCTTTTGTTATATAAAATATAAAAATGCCAGTCTCTCAAAGGCAACTATCATGACATTGTCCGATAATTTAAAGCTCAAGCTGTAGTACAAATCACTGAGCAGTGCGGGCTGCATGAACAGCAATTAGCATGAATTTTTTTATCAGAGGCAGAAAACTGCCTGCTCAATCATGATCCAAAAAACATGAATTTTATGTTGGTACTTGTTGGAGGACAAAACTGTTGACCCATGTTGGTGTGTTAAACACTGTTTGGGAACAAGTGTTTCTGGTTTTGCTTCACATTTGTTGTTAAATATTTCTTTGGAGGATTCCTTCATGGATTCTTTTGCTGGAATGATCTGCTAGTTTTATTAAAGAATGTTGGAGTCTAAATTGGCAAGATTGCACTGTGCTAAAGTTTGGAGAATGTTGTTTTGAATATGTTTATTTTCATCTGATTCGATGATGTCTTGAGCATTTTGAGAAACGTTGACATTTCCTTAGTGAGTGTGTGTAATTGTTGCCGTATAATGTGTTGGTGTTTGGTGAAGAAATACTGTACGAGTCTCCGATTTCGAGGACGTTTCTAATATCTCCCTCAGGCGGTGGGAGGCACTGGAGCAGAGCGAACGACGGGTCAGCGCCGGACTCTCTGGAGGTGGAGATGACATCATATGTGCTTCTGGCTCTGATGTCAGGACCTAAACTTCCAGGGTTTGATCTGAGTTACAGCGCCAGCATCGTCTCCTGGCTCTCCCAGCAGCAGAACGCCTTCGGAGGCTTCAAATCTAAACAGGTGCACATCTTTAACATCATCAGCTTCACAGTAAAGGAGCTCTCATCGATCCAAAATGTAACGTTAGAGCTTTTTCATGTCCGTGCCAAGTTTGGTTTGTGCCTTTGCAAATTGGTCAGAAGCGACCCCAGTTCCCCCTCGTCTGTTCTCAACCCCTCAGCATTCAGCATCACCAGTATACTAATCTCCAGCCTGATCATCCGGTCACCACCTGCACCCGTTTCCCACTGATTCACCTGAAATGTCGAATGTAAAAGGGTTAAATCTGTTCTCTTTCTCCTCTTGTCCATCCTCTAGGACACTGTGGTGGCTCTCCAGGCTCTGGCGAAATACAGTGTCGCCACCTACAGTCCACAAGGAGCTGTAACTGTCACTGTAACATCACCATCAGGGCTGAAGAACACGTTCAACGTCGCCCAGAGTAACAGGCTGCTGTATCAGGAGACCCGGCTGCAGAAGGTTTCGGGTGATTACAGCATCAGTGCAGAAGGGAAAGGCTGTGTGTACGTGCAGGTCAGTGTCTCACCCTTTCACACTTCACTCACTTCCGTTTCTTTGTAAATTAAGCAGGTTCTCAGAGAAGCCGTGTGACTTTTTTTGTTTTTCCTTTCAGTTCAATTTGCAGTACTTCGTCCCTCCTGCTGTTCCTCATGCACACTCTCCATTCTTCATCTTAGCCGTCGCGTCTGGAAACTGCAGCGTCCAAAATCCATCTCTGGAAGTGGTGGTTGCTGTCGTGTGAGTTCTAGTGCAATATGTATGTCTGTATGTATGTATGATTGGATGGATTGTTCTGGTTATCAGAGGTAAAACCGTTCATTAGCTAAACATGATTGAAGATTTATTGTGGTTTATTTCAGTATTATCATAAATAAATAAGCCTCATGTGTGGATAACGTTGGAATAGTTTTTCGTAAATTTTACAGTTGAAGTGTGTTAGTCAGGTTGTTTAAGACAAATGAAGAGAACACGAGTGATGAGTAATCTTTTTATTCCAGGTATAACGGCAAGCATTCGGAGACCAACATGGTGGTGATCGACGTCAAGCCTCTTTCTGGATTCGTCGTGAACGAGACGTCTGTGCATCACGTGAACAGCAACACAAATGTGATTACACAAATGTTTAACAACACAAATGTTTAAGTGTAACATACAAACACTGATCTAAATGTTTATACACAAGCGCTTGTCTCAAGTTTTGTCAATCTTTTTACTCTAGTCGACTGACGGAGCTGTGAAACGTGTGGATCAAATAGATGGCCGTGCTGTCATCTACCTGAATGGAGTAAGAACACACACACACGAACCAACTTAGCTAACTTATTCAGTTTTTCATAATTATTACAAATCATATTCAGACTATACAGTCTCATGCAAAAGTTTGGGCACCCCTTGATAAATAACAGATTTTGGTTCTTTTTTTTTTTTTTATAGTAAAGCTGTTAACACAGTCACGCTTGGAAATAGAAAAAATGCACAATATTTCCAGCAAACATTGATGCAAAGTTACTTCTTATGCCATACAGTGAAGAAAAATAAAAACGTAATTATTGCACTGCGCAAAACTTTGGGTCACAGGCAACATTGCACGGGTGGAGGGAAGAACGGATTCCACTAAATACCAGCAAATTCTGGAAGCAAACATCACACCATCTGTAAACAAGCTGAAGCTGAAAAGAGGACGTTTTCTACAACAGGACAATGATCCTCAACACACACCTCTCAAAATCCACTATGAAATACCTCAAGAGACGCAAGCTGAAGGTTTTGGAACGGCCATCATTGAAAATTTGTGGGTAGATCTTAAAAAATCAGTGCATGCAAGACGAGCAAAGAATATTACAGAACTAGAAGCCTTTTGCATGGAAGAATGGGAGAAAATCCCTTTTAGCTGACCTATAAAACGCTTTTGCAGGCTGTGATATCTGCCAGAGGAGGAGTTACTAAGTACTGATCATGTAGGGTGCACAAACTTTTGCACAGTGTCACAATAATGTTTTGTATCTTTTATAGAGACTGTGTTAACATCTTTTTCAATAAAAAATTTTTTTTTTTTTAAATCACCAAAATGTTTTATTTATATCAAGGGGTGACCAAACTTTTGCATAAGACTGTAGCTGTTCATCTGTAATTATGTTAAAGTGTAACTCTCTCAGGGACCAAAAGAAAAAGCTTCTTTATAGGTCCTAGTTTGGCGATATTACTGATGCATAGAAACACATCTGTTGTCTGGGTTCTAAACAAACGGTCAGGGTTCTACACAGGACGGTTCTGTTCCCTCAGATGGATAAAGTCAGGGGTGAATGACAAGAACGACAAGAAAGAAAGAGAACAGGCTGGATATGGAGATCAGATATCTGATTGAAAGTTGTATTGTACTTTCAACAAGACTGGTGTGGACAGATAATACTTACAACATGACACATTTTGTTTTTAATTTTATTTCAATTTTAAGCCAAAAGAATAGACATAAATATGAAATAGGATTACACTATGCTGACTTTTAAGACGCTAAACTGACTGCTTTAAACATCACATGAAAACCTACTAAGGCTACGTTCACGATACAGGCCGAATTGTTTAATTGAGTTTTTTTTTTTTTTAGTCGACTTGGCAGTCCATGACGGTTTACATTCACAATTACAAGTAAACTTTATTGGACTTCTACAAAGTGGACGCCTTTGTCCCATGAAACTGCACATTATTGATACTGTATGTGTTTTCTCGCACCACTCATTCATATCAGATATACGGTACTGTGCACAAGTTTGAAGTACCATGTTCCAGTCTTCAGGCTGGTAATGTGAATGTAATCCCTTTAGCCTACTGTGTGTAGAAATTTAAACTGTTGGTTTACTAACAGCCTCCTGCAGTGGTTATCTGGCAAACAGAATAATGCCGTCTAATGTCTGTCTGTTCTAGCTGACACATGGAAGTTTGATGGTGTACACCATGACCATCATGCAGGACGTTACAGTGCAGAAACAGAAACCAGCTGTTGTGAAGGTTTACAACTACTATGAGCCCGGTACGTGTTGTTCTGTACCTCTATCAGGATCATCATCCAGTAAAAGCTCTACACTTATCCGTTCAGATCTCATGCTGTATCTGCGTCTAATTTCACACAAGAACCGAAGTCTGATGTTGTTTGTTTTGTTTGTTTATCCACAGGTCAGAATGCTGTAACTGAGTACACCTCTCCGTGTGGGGGTACATGAGAAGTACAAGAAGAGCTGTTCATCCCCATGTGACAAACAAACAAAATGTGAATTTTATATGTAGATTACATTTATTATCATATTAAACCCTAAGGCATTAAACTCACAAAAGTTCAGGGACTAATTAATAGCGAGATTGAGAGGTTTTATTTCATCGCTTCTTAGTCATTATGCTCAACTACAATAATTATAATATATTTCTGAAGTGAAAAAATAGTTTTGGTATGAAAATGTCTGTAATTCCTAAATGATTAATGCCACACTTTTGTCAAACCCTTTGGATTAAAGCTGAAAGTCCTGACTTCACTCTCACATTTAATATCTAATGTTGTGGTGCACAGAGGCCAAATACCAAAAAAATAAATAAATGTTTTTTTTTTTTTCACAAAATATATGGACCTGACTGTCTAAACTACATTATAAATCATTTACAGATGTAATATCACTCCACAGGACAATTTAAACAAGACAATGACTAAAAAGTTTCCTAAAAATCAACACCAGACATATCACACTAATACTAGAGAACTTGGAAATTACAGATAATAAAAGTCATAATAACAAAAATCCTCTAAAATATAAAACATGATTTATTTACTTCTACTGTAGCCTTTCTCCTGTAAACCCATTTGTCTTTCTATAGATACTCTATATCTTATTTAGATTTTTTTTTTTTTCCTCATAAGAGTCTGAACACAAATACAGGTGAAATCATCCTTAGCGTTCCTGTGTTTGTTGATTTTTTTTTTTCTCAAGATGATTGATTTTATTTTTCTCTGCAGTTTCACAAGTCTATATCCTGTTTTTTTCCTCTCTTTGAAAACTGATCTACGATAAATGCTGTAAAAAAAAAAAAAAAAAAAAACTATATAAATAAAATCTTCTGCCCGATCTTTAGTCCTGCGTTTGTTTTAGTTTTTTTTTTCTCATCCCAGTCTGTGTATTTTTACTGTACATATACTGTAAAAGTGAATCTACTCCTGAGTGGACGATGTGCTACAGAGGAGTTTTCTTTTATTTGGGCCTCATTTATTAATCCTGAAACAAAGTGGTGTTTAAATGTTTGCGTGAACTCACAGGTGTAATTTACAGGAGGATGCAGGTTGTAACCTTGTTAAATTCCATTATCACCACATACTTAGTATTCAGCTCTATAGAGACTGGGTGTGTGAGTGAGTGGCGCATTAATAATATGTTAGAATGACTAATACACAGTTAAATAATTATGTTTAAGTGTGTAATAAGATATTTAAAGTCAGT
Source organism: Clarias fuscus (assembly GCA_030347435.1). Taxonomy (NCBI): domain Eukaryota; kingdom Metazoa; phylum Chordata; class Actinopteri; order Siluriformes; family Clariidae; genus Clarias; species Clarias fuscus. The sequence goes on from CM059213.1 coordinate 1,830,935, forward strand.
TATGGTCATTTATAATAATGTAAAGTTAACATCAAGCTGCTGCAAGACTCTGCTCAATGTTACTGTATTTTTAGGATCGTGAGGATATTGAACAAATATTTAAAATTAGATCTGCAAATTAAAAATGTTAAATTACAATACAGGTACTATGACTACTGATGATGATAATAATAATAATAATAATAATAATAAAGTGATACCTTTTTTGAGCAGCGATGTTCAAGTCCACTCCTGGAGAGCTCGAGTCAAGCACCGTTTGTAATTCACTGACACCTAAACAGCCCCAGGAACCTGGTAATTAACAGATTAGTTAAAGCATGGACCCCCGGACTGGAGTTGAAGACGCCTGTACTGTACATGTTAACAATAATAATCAACCTTGAAACAGATTAATACAAAAGAAAGCAAGTGTAATAAAATTATGGAGCACAGCAGTGGATATTAATGGTGCTTCAGTGCTGTCGTTTTTTGATCATGTGCTAGTGAGTAGAAGCGTGAAGCAGGAGATCACAAACACTCTAAAACGCAGGAAGACGTTTTTAAATGATTGAGGAATAGTGAATATGACGAGAGGAATCCCACCATTACCCTTCAGTGGGCAGGGAACCATTCCAGTAGACTCAGTGGAAACTAAGTAAATCCCACCAAGAGGTCTTTATATTCAAACATCACATTTTAATAGAAAGAAGAAAATGTATGTACATGTTGGTGCTTCAGCCTGTCAGTGGTTCTTTTAAAAGGTTCCATGTGGTGCTGCTTCTTCTGCTGTCTGTCTGTTGTCAAGAGGTCTACTGCAGAACTGTTTCAAGAAATACCCCGAATCAATCATTAGCAGGTCTCCCGATGCTCATCTAAATAATTCTCACCTTCAGCTGCGAATGTAGGTGATGAGTTATGTGCTTTAAACTTGTAAGACATTCCCCTGTAATCCGGATGTTTCTGTCCTAAATGGTCTGAAACCCTCCGGCAGCGTGTTGTCCAGATGAAGGCCGAAGGGATGACGGTTTCAGCCAAAGAAGCTGTTTGTTACAGCTGTTCCAACTCTGTGATTTCTAGAATGTTATCTTTACAACATCACAAAGAACAAAGAGAACAGGACAATGTGAAGAATCTCAGTCGGAAATAGGTTCAATGACTGCAGCTATGATTGTTCACCAGTCTGAACTGAGTCAGGATCTTTCAGTGTTCCAATGAGAATTTGGACTGAAAGCCCACTGTGCAGTGACCAAACCATTCGTTAGCAGAATGAATCAAAATGGCTGGACTATCCTTTAATGAGGAGCATGTTACAGTATGTGGACAGAGGAGAACCATGTCCAAGGTGAGTGAAAGGTGGAGAATGGTTTTTTTTTTTTGGGGGGGGGGGGGGGGGGGGGGTATGGGGTTGCCGCAGCAGGAGTTGAGCCTTTCATCCAGCCACATAACAGAGTGAGTGCAAATGTTGATCAGACTCTTCTTCAAAATGCGGTTCATCACCCAATCAGGCAGCAATTATGGGCCATGCACGACACCATCCCCCCGTCAAACACCAAAATGATGAAAAGATTGGAATAATTAGACGGCCGGCCCAGAGTCCTGATCTAAACCCAATAGAAAACATCTGGAAAATACTTGGTGGCAAAGTTATGGCCAAGAAACCCTCCACAGTCACTGAATAATAATAATAATAATAATAATAATAATAATAATAATAATAATCACACCAGAGCGGTGAGAGAGACTGGTGATGTCCAGTGGCCGCTGATTTCAATTCACAATTATTCAATTCAATTTTATTTCTATTGTCATTGTCGCAAAGCAGCTTCACACAAATCAAAAGAATAACTGAAGTTTGTATGGAATGTGAATGTGTATGAATTAAAGCTGAAGCCTTTTTAACCTCCAGGGTCCGGATTCGGGACCTCAGTACTTCCTACTAACTGTCGACTGCTGTAATCTCCAGGTTATTTTATTTATCTCCAGATTATATTATTTCTGAAAAAAAAAAAAAAAAAAAAAATCAAGTCGTTTTAGAGATTTTGGTTTGAAAGTCCACACTGCAGTGACCAAACCTCTCATTAACATAATGAGTCAAAAGGCCGGACTCTCCAGTGATGAGGAACATGCTGAGTGGACAGAGGAGAGCTGGGCCAAGGTTCACGTACAGTAAGTGATGAAAGCAAGTTTCTGCAAGCATTGATTAGGGTCTGATGGGAAACATCATAAACTTCTCTTTAATTTTGATCTCCTCTGTACATTATAAAGCATACAAGAGCAATTTATATACAATAACGTGCAAAATATTTTGTCCAAAAAAACAGACATTAAACATTATATAATAAAATAGAAACATTTTAAACCATTCTATACTGAGACTGTACTTGAGAAGTAAAATTAAGACCACTGCATAATTATGAATGAGTGAGGGATGAAGACATACCAATTGTTTTTAAAAATGAAATGTATTATTTATTTATTTAAAGTTTTTTTTTGTTGTTGTTGGTTTTTTGTAGACCTCCCTTGCTGACGAGGCACTTTCCACACCTTTATATCACTTGAAAGAGCTAAAAAAAAAAAAAAATCTTCAAATAGAGCAACATCTTATCTAGAAGAACAAGGTCATGGTCAGGGCTCGCTAAACTCTTTGAAAGCTCCTGGAATGCCGCGCTGTCTTCAGCCCAAGGCCTCAAAATAGGAATGCTGCTAGCACTGTCTCCTCGCACCTCCAGGGTCCAGATTCGATTCCCGTCTCTGTGTGCATGGAGTTGCGTGTTCATGTGCTTGGTGGGTTTCCACCATGTTCTCCGGTTTCCTCCCACAGACCTGCAGATTAGGCTAATTAGCGTTCCCAAATTGCACGTAGTGTATGAATGTGTGTGTGACAGAGTGTATATGTGTGTGTGTGTGTGTGTGTGTGTGTGTGTGTGTGCCCTGTGATGGATTGGCACCCTTTTGTACCCACATCATGTCCTAAATCTCCCCTGAATACAGGATAAAGCGGTATAGATGATGAAATGTTGCTAGTTCAACATTATAGAGTACAACAGTCTAAACAGTAAAAACATGTTTATCTTAATTGAGCTTCCTGTGGAGTCTGCATGTTCCCCCTGTGGGTTTCCATCAGGTACTCCGGCTTCCTCCCAGACATGCAGATTAGGCTAATTGCCGTTCCTAAATCACCTGTAGTGTGTGAATGTGGGTGAATGTTGACTGAAGGTTGTTAAAATTGGAAAACACACAATGGTCACCATTGGCCTCCATGGACCCTGGTTGGACTCCAGAGGTTCCGAGATGGATGGATAGAAATTGCCCGTAGTGTGTGAGTGAGTGTGTGAATGTGTAATTGCGCTTTATTTGTGCCCTGAGTTCCCTGGCGTAGGCTTCAGGCCTCACATAACCCTGTACAGGATAAGCGATATAGAGAATGTGTGCGAATGTGTGCGAATGTGTGTGTGTGTGTGTGTGTGTGTGTGTGGTGTGTGTGTGTGGTGTGTGTGGGTGGTGTGTCAGAGAAAGAGGGATTCTCTGTATCTGCTGCTTTTCTTCACAGGATGGCAGCATTTGTAAAACTCCTAACTTCCTTTCTTCCTCTCTCTATCTCCCTGCACTATAAAACACACGCCCCAGGGACCTCAAAGAGGCGAGCGCGCCTTTGATCTCACTGCCGGAGCTCTTTAGCTCATATGAAGCCATATTATGGTGACCCTGCCGCCGGAGGGGAAAAGGCCGCAAGGAGGTTCACGTCACGGCCCTTGTTCCCAGCCGGGGAAAGCCGTCCAGCCGCCGGACGTCAGAGGGGACTCCCGACTGAGGCCGCGCCCACAGAGAGAGAGCTGGGAGGGGCCGGTCCGGCTATCCACCGAGAGCAGAGTCAGCGCGAACGGACAGTTCCAGACCCGTGTCTGTGCCTGCATGCCAGCCGGGCACTGCCCACCTGACCAGCATGTGCAAAACATTCCTTTCCCTTTCTTTCTATCCTCCCTCCTTTAACCCCTTTCTTCCCTATTTTTCCTAAATAAATTGCCCTTTGAAAATAGCTGCAAACAGAAGGTGCAGAATCAGCCAGTCCCAATTTCTGCCGCCCTCATCCACAACCCGCCGCAGCCAGTGCCTCAGTCTCTGGTTGAGACGCTCTATGAGCCCATCAGTCTGCAGATAACTGACATGCACATCTGCTTAACCTGCAACAGCTGGCACACATTAGTTTTAACATGAAGGGCCTTAGTACCTTAGTCCTTAAATATCGCTTTGCGGAGCTCCAACCCTTTTGGGGTAATACAAGCAGTGCCATGTTTGTGTTTTGTGAGGCTTGTGGCATTATTTGGGCATAATGATAATGTCTATGTCTTTTGGCAAAATATCCCATGGACTGGCTCTTTTCCTTCGCTCCGTCTCCAGCTTATTCATCCAAAAAGGTGATGCCAGACAGATATACAGTTATTCAAACATACAGACAGAAATTATTCTGAGACCGGTTTTAGTGTTTAAATGTAAAGATGTCATTAAAAGAGCGAGTCCTGAACAATTTTATATATTTAAGAGAAATCCTTGTGAGGTTGTTTTTCAGGACTTGGGCTTGACCCCTTTGTTCCAGTTAAAGGAACTCTTTAGCAGACCGAGGTATTTTGGACAATTTCATGTTTCCACCTTTGTGGGAAGAGTTTGGGGGCGGCCCCTTTCTGTTTCAACATGACTACGCACCAGTGCACAAAGCAAAGTCCATGAAGACATGGATGAGCGAGTTTGGCCTTCGACCCGATAGAACACCTTTGGGATGAATCAGAGTGGAGACTGCGAGTCAGGCCTTCTCATCGAACATCAGTGTTTGACCTCACAAATGCAGCTCTGAAAGAATAGTCAAAAATTCCCATAAACACACTCCTAAACCATGTGGAAAGCCTTCCCAGAGAGTTGAAGCAGTTATAGCTGCAAAGCTGTTACTATAGTTCATATGCAATCTGAAGGCAGGCACGGAAATACGTTTGGCAATATAGATTGTTTCTGGAAAGCTGCTTTGCAACTAAGACTACAAAAGAGCTATATAAATAAAACTAAATGGAATTAAATTGAATATATTTTAATGATTGGAATGAATTGTGATCTCTCGCTCAGCTCAGCTTGTTTTCAATGCCAAACATGTTAGCCACAACAGCTGAGATAGACGAGCACGATGACCTTAAGTACAAAGTGTTTCGTATCTTCCTATCTATAATGTTTTATATTTGGACTCTATGATCAAAGATAAACCGAAAATGCTGAGTAATCAGTACCAGTGCAATGTATTTTGTGATAGAAAGCAATGGTATTTGTAATCTCGTTCTCCTTTTTCTCTCTTTTTAAAAATAAATGTAAAAAAAGTATTTTGTATTTTGTATTGTTATGGCTGTTTGACCTTACAGTAATGAAGAGGAACATGATGAACCTCAATTCGATAAGAACTTTGGTCATATTTTCAGTGTTTTGTATTATTACGATCTGCTTAATGCCACGTAAGACACGGTTTTATAAAGTTAATTTCCTTTTGTAATTGAAATTCAAATATTAATGAGATTATTATTTTTTTACATTTTATTTCAATTAATATAGTGTCAATATAATATATAATATATAATATCATATAATAATATATATTAATATTTTCAATGAATATTCAATTCAATATTAATATTTCGTTTTGAGTCTGAGTAAATTATTATTCATACAATATAAATACTGTGTATCTCTGTCTAGTTCAGCACATGCATGAGGAAGACTGCTGAGTTGACGGCTGTCCAGAAGATGATCACTGACGCTGTCCATAAGGAGTGAAAGCCACAGAAGGTGCTGTATTCAGGCAGATTCATGAAAAGTTGATAGAAAGGGAACAGTGCAGGAAAAGGGTGCACAGGCATAACGGGGACAACCGGCTTAAGAAGATCGCCAAGCAAAGTCGACTCGAGACCTTCACAAGACGTTGAATGACACATGGGTCAACGCATCAAGAACCACTATGCAAAGATTTAGGAAACACTTAGGGACGATTTAGTCCCAAGAAACTCTTCATCCAGAGACAACACGAGACGTGTCCTACATTTGCTAAAGACAAAATGGACTGGACAGAGGTCCAAAGCCATCTTTTCAGATGAAAGTAAATTTTGCATTTCGTTTGGAAATCAAGGTCATATGGTCTTCCAAGTTACCTGAAGTCCAGTGTGAAATTTACACTGTTGGTGATGATTTGGGGTGCAATTTCATCTACGTGTGTTGGTTCACTGTAATGTCCTGTACCAAATCCAAAGTCACCACATCCTCCTAGCAGGGGATTTTAGAGCATTTTGTGCTTATGTTCGCTAACAATATGGATGTCCAGAGACATGGATTATGGAGAATTTCCTTTTTCCAGAAGGATTAAGACCCCGACCACAGAGCCAAAACTACAACTAATTGGTTTTCTGACTTGACATTAGTGATGATTGGCTAGACAATACCTTAAACCTGTAGTGAATTTATGGGCTACTGGCAGGAGGACGATGAGGAAAAAGCCAACCTGAAGTTGCAGACTTTTATCAAAGCAATCTGGTCTTCAATTACTCCTAAAGCATTGCCACAGGCTGATTGGATCCATGACTTGCTGAATTGATGCTGTATTTTATGGTGAAATTACCCTGATCTGCACGTCTTTGGACTGTGGGAGGAACCTGGAAGGAACCCAACAAGCGCATGAGGGACAATAGAACTCCATGGACACAAACCCAAGGCAGGAATCGAACCCAGACCCTGGTGGTCACAGCGCTAACCGCTAAGCCATTGTGTCACCCCTTATATGAGTTTCATTTTTAAATAAAATTCCAAAATAAAATTACGTGTTTGAGGTATATGTAACACTTAACCATCAATCATCACTGCTTAATCATACATTTAAAGTTTATTCCCATTTCTCTGGCCGCTCTTCAGATTTCCTTACTGTTTACCTCAAAACCTCTGAAGCTCAGACTCTCGAGCTTTCTCTTAACTGGAACAAGTTTACAAACAAAGACAATATTAAATGAAATATCAGATTTCTTCTGCTTACATGCAGTAACACACAAATGCTACACAACATGTAAATATTCAGTTTAATAAAGATTCGATTCAAATATAGATATTTAGGTGATAGTACCATGGACTAATGGACCATGGACTAATTCTCGCAGGAAAGTTTATCAATAAGTAATTCATCAGTATCAAGGATAATATTCTACATGTGGAGGTTATGGTGAAATACTTAATCAAAGGGTCCAGAATCATATGTATGATAGAAAAGCTCACAACTGTATCACAAATAATTCAATTCTGTAATGCATGAAGTGTGTATTTTTTTTACATATATCATTTCATTTGTTTTATATTGCCAAGTAAGCGGTTAATTTATTTATTTATTTAACCCTAATCGTAACTAAAATTGGCCCGATAAGGAGAGGCATTGTGATGTGTCCCACTCTGCACAATACAAGGCCAGAATTAGTGATAACTGACACTCAAAACATTTTTCACTTTCGGTGAAGGTCCATAAATACCACCAGCGCTCGAAGATCATCATAGCTGGTTTGGCCGTGCTCGACGCTGCTGCAGGATGGACATTCATGGAACGACTTCTGCACTTTTATTGCTTTTTTCAAGCATTCTAGTGCAGGCAACAACCTCCAATGACACGTAAGATCTTATGTATATATATATATATATATATATATATATATAAACCTATACATTATAAAGTTGTTAGTTGACATTTTTTAAAAAAAATACTGTGACAGATGATTTTATTATGTTTTTTATTTATTTATTTTATTTTATACATATAATACAGAAAATACCTGGGGCAAAAAAGCTACTTCTGAAGTTTATGCAATATAGAATCTCGCTTCCCTAAACATTTTATCTCACTAACCTCAGCCGTTTTGGAGAGATGATTTTGTATGTGCCCCCCAAAAATGGCCATTTTTCAGTGATATACTGTCTCTCTTCAATCAATAATCATTTAAAATGCAAATTATTTATATTTCTTCATGAGTATTGATGCTAAAATTGGTGTAAACTTCTAGCATATGATCTGTAAAAATTGTTGCTTAAATATTTTTTTTCTTTTTTTTTTTTTTTTTTTTTGGTAAAAGCTTTAAAAAGCAAAAAAAAATCTGTAGTGTCCGTAACCATGTCAAATTCATGTTGCAATATCGTAAGAATTTTGCATTCTAGAATAATACAGTTTTTCAGGTTCATGTTGGCCAAGTTTAATCTGTAAGACAATTAAGATCAATTAAATATTTGAATTTAAATAAGTTACGGACACTACATTGAAGGGCATACATTTTTAGCAAACGTGTTTCTTTTTATCTGATAAAAATACAAACGTGCATGCATATTTACAAAAAACAAGGCATGGATTGGGGGATAAGAAGTATTATGAAAAATAAGTGCTATATGATCCCATCTGAATATTCACTTTTTGTCCTAGATGAGACACTTTGTCTTGGCAGTCTGAACAATAAAAATAATAAAGTGAATATCTTCAGATTCTTTGAAGAATGTAATAAACTGTGATCTGTTGAAGAGAACTGATGAACTTTATTAGTTAAAATAATAATAATAATAATAATAATAATAATAATAATAATAATAATAATAATAATAATAATGCAAAACATGGTTCATAAATTCCAGATTAATTCTTAAGTAAGCAAATAAATAAATAATAATAAATAAATAAAAGGATGATGTATGTCGTATGTTCAAGAGTTTCTTGATTTTTCAAGTTATTTTTCATTATTTATTTAGCATAAATGAAAAAAAGTAAATAGCATACTAAGTGAAATATTTTTTTTGTCCGGCCACTTGAAAAAAAAAAAAAAAAAAAAAGGGGGATTAATTTAAAAAAATAAGGTGTATCTAACTAGTAGCAGGATAATTCGAATGCTGCAGTGCTCCACAGGTCAGTTATGTCTCATGTGTTGTTTAGATAATTTAGTAAAAAGAATGAATGTTGTATTTTCAGCAAATTTAGAGACTATCAGCATATTGAAACCAAAATTCATTTGTTTTTCCTCTTTACTGTTTGTCTCCTTCAGAGTCTATTTGTTGGCTGTGACTTCCCAGACTGTAGGGGGCACCACGGAGACGTTCTCGATCACGGTCCTTCCCTCTGAATGCTTTTTTATAGAAGTAACCCTGGAATACAGTCAACACAAGAGCATCAGTCTTCTGAAGGAAAATTCTGGAAGACAAGATTACCACCGCTCTGTTCCTTTCAAGGTGTGACTACGACATAGTTTTACCTATTTTACCTATTATATTATTTATTGAAATAAACGTTACAGATGATGATGTGCCATAACGGTGGCAAAGCAGTAAGCACTGTGGCCTTGACCATCCAAATTTGAGGGTTCAAGCCACGTTTCGGATCTGTGTGGGAAAGCGTTCACATGTTCTCCCCAGTCTTGATGGGTTACTTCCAGGTATACGGGATTCCTCCTACAGTGCCTACAGACACGTAGAGCAGGCTGACTCCTCATCCAGGCTGAACCCTGCCTTGTGCTCAGGATGTCCTGCGATAGGCTCAAGGCTTCCCACAACCATGCGCAGAATAAGCACTAAAGGAAGAGTGTAAGATGATGATGATGATGATGATGATGATGATTAACCATTTTGTTTCTAACAGGTTCCTGTTGTAAGTGTTGACACAGTGGCAACTATACATGTTCAGATTAAAGGAATCAAAACATTATTGAACAAGTCAACAGAGATCCTCATCAAACCTCCAACAGAACTGACCATCATTGAGACAGACAAACCCATCTACAAACCAGGACAAACAGGTAACTTCAGATTTTAATGGCAGCTGAATGAGAGACACACTTGGGAGTTGTTTGGAACCCTAGATTAACTGATGAAACAAGAGAAATCATATTATGGCATGATATCATCTCTTAGTTTTAAATTAATTAGGTTTGCAATATGTTTTACAGGCAGAACAACAGTGTTTTTAACAGTTAGACTTGCTTGGATAAATTGAAGTTGGGATAATGTTGAATGAATGAAAATACAACCTCAAAACAACAAAATATATATTATATTATATTATATTATATTATATTATATTATATTATATTATATTATATTATATTATATTATATTATATTACAGTATATTATATTATATTATATTATATTATATTATATTATATTATATTACAGTATATTATATTATATTATATTATATTATATTATATTACAGTATATTATATTATATTATATTACAGTATATTATATTATAGTATATTATATTATATTATATTACAGTATATTATATTATATTGTATTACAGTATATTATATTATATTATATTACAGTACATTATATTATATTATATCATATTAAATTACAGTATATTATATTATATTATATTATATTATATTATATTATATTATATTACAGTATATTATATTATATTATATTATATTACAGTATATTATATTATATTACAGTATATTACAGTATATTATATTATATCATATTATATTATATTAAATTACAGTATATTATATTATATTATATTATATTATATTATATTATATTATATTACAGTATATTATATTACAGTATATTATATTATATTACAGTATATTATATTATATTATATTATATTATATTATATTATATTATATTATATTGTATTATATTATATTATATTATATTATATTATATTATATTATATTATATTATATTATATTATATTATATTATATTATATTATATATGTATAGCATTCATGATGCGTAACGTCCAGTTGTACAACATTTGACCTCATATTCATTCAAGGTATTTAAAGATTTATAACAGGGTCCAGAAATCGCAACCTGTAAAATCTTCTAAAAACTGCTTATAGGAGGGGAAATGGGAAAATGGAAAAATACAACACGGCACTAAACTACCAAATAGTGCACACGAATAGATAGTACACAGTTGTTGGCACTTTAGTTGCCAGGTTCATAGCTTCAGAAGGTATCCGAAATACTGTGGTACAGATGGCTGTTAAGTTTTTACAGTGTTTACATCATAGTGAAATGACATGAACACTTGGGAGGAGAATGTTGACACATCTAGACAGATCTTGACATTTCTGTATGAGTTTGGCATGGTTCAGTAAACCTTAACATTTTGTAATGCGTGATTTAAGGCACATGATGGTGTCATCATGAAACCATCAATACTTTCTATTTGAAACAGTATAGAAGATTCTACCAAGAATTATGTGAATGTAGCAAAGTAATCTTATGAATTATGCTTTAATTTACTTTAAAACGTGTTTAAAGCAAATTAGCCGTATAATAAAGCAGCATCATTGATTTTTTTTTCCTTCACAGTCATGTTCCGCATTGTTTCTCTGGACACCAACTTCCTCACCCACAATCAGATGGTTTGAAACGTTTTATCAATTTCTCACCTATACATATCTATCTATCTATCTATCTATCTATCTATCTATCTATCTATCTATCTATCTATCTATCTATCTATCTATCTATCTATCTATCTATCTATCTATGTGTATGTATATGTATATGTGATTAATTTGATTCAAATATGTTCCTTCTTCTCATTTCCATTTCAGTTTCCAACTATAGAAGTGCAGGTACGGTGTCATATGAACAAATTCTCACTAACTAATTTGTATTATTGTATTATATGCATTTTCCTCAATATAAACGTTTAATCTGAAAGTAATTTCCGATTACATTAAGGTTCTAGAGAATATAGTATAAAAAGTCATTATTTGAATTTCAGGACCCAAACTCGATCCGCATTGGTCAGTGGCTGAACGCCAGCACACACAGCGGTCTTGTGGATCTGTCGTATCCCATAAACTCCGAGGCCTTGGAAGGACTTTATCTTATCACGGCCCGGGATGCGAAAAACAACCCTGTCACACAAATGTTTGAAGTCAAGGACTACGGTCAGGCGCAGCTTATCTTTATTATTCATTCATTTAATATACCAATTATATCTAATCTTAATTTTGGTGATAATATTACTGTATGATGATTAGTGTAAAGAAATATACAAACTATTTAGTGCAATTATCTCTTTCATATCACTCTGAAAACCATGGTTCATTGTTTTATAACAAAAATAAACACTGCATATGATATGAATAATAAAAAATAGATGTATTTATATTTACACACACACACACACACACACACACACACACACACACACACATATATATATATATATATTTATATATATATATATATATATATATATATATATATATATATATATATACACACACTATATATTCTTTTTTTAACTTGATATTTTTCACTTACTACATTTTAACATATTATGTCTTATAATCATGTATTATTAAAACATCTCACATAGAACACAATCAAGATCTTCAGTTACTATAATTAAATGTTATTAAACTATTTATTACAGTTCTGCCAAGATTTGAAGTGACGGTCAAGTTTCCTTCAGTCATGACCATCCTGGATGTATATGCCATACTGAAAGTGTGTGCAAAGTGAGTTAACAATAATGCTTTTCATTTATTTTTTGTTTTTTTTTTAAGTAAAACATTGTCAATGTAACATCTTTATTTCCGAATTACAATTTTTGATGGTTGTTTTTTATTTTTTGGGTTGCTTCACTTTATTAAATTTTAAATGAGTATTGTTTTTAATAAATAATTGTTTAATTTCCATTATCCACAGATATACGTACGGCAAGCCAGTGAAAGGGACGGTGAAGGCCACCGTCTGCCGTAACAGTCACAAGAATTTGTTTCTCCCGGCAGGAGCTACACCACTATCAAATATTTGCAGGAATTATCAAACAGAGGTTTGTCAACTTTACATTTAAATCAACAGAAAACACATATATGTAAAAGTAATGCAGTATATATTTTTATTATAACAAGTTTGGCATCAATATCTTTGCAGCTTGAAACATCCCTTTTCATTATCTTAAGAGCTAAGATAATTAGTTTATGAATCAATTTTTTTTAAATTAATGACAATTAAGATAATGAGAATGATTATTATTTTTTTAATGCAATGAAAGAAACTTTACTACACTAGTTGATTCTAATTAGAACAGCCGGATAGGCAGGAACTGCAGTAATTAGTGACATCACTCGTTTTTGTGCACTATAACACATGGCATATGATCTTAGTATTTTTCCCCTATATGTGTGGTATATATGTATATATATATATATATATATATATATATATATATATATATATATATATATATATATATTTTTTTTTTTTTTTTAATTTCTGTAAAAAAAAAAAATTAAAAAAAAGGAAAATTTCAGTCAAAGGCAGTAAAAAATAATGATCACTTTTGACAGTTTCGATCAGGAATAAAATCACAGATATATTCTTGTACCTACAGTAATTACGTTATCTCTATACTAGAACTAATCCAATCTTAAAATGATCCAAAATATCAACAAAACATTCATTAATAACCAAAGACCAGGATGAGGATTTACAGACGATGAGTGAATAATTCATCTAAGTCCAAGCGACTAGAGTAGTTTTAGTTACTCGTTAATGCTTCTGATGTTACTGATGGTGTGTTTATGCTGTTCGTGGTTTCTTCACGTTTGACTTGATTTATATACTTTTCGAGTAATGCAAACAGCATACACACCATGGTGGAAGTAATATGACACATTTATACAAAACATCATCATTTTTTATTGTCTCCCCCCCCAGACGGATGCGACGGGTTGTGGAGAACGTGTAATAAATCTGAAAGACTTCGCCTTAACCGATTCACGTTACGAAACGTTAGTCACGGCTCACTGTGAAGTGGAAGAACATGGAACAGGTTAGAGATGACTTTTATATTGGCTTATATTATATTTAAGCATTTTAGACAAAAGACAATCATGATTAAAGCAAACTGCAGTTAAAAAATATCTTACCTTTTTTGACTACTGGCCAGCACAGGGAAGTTTCCGAAGCCTAATTATTGACTTTTTTTCTTTTCTTATATTTTTTCTTTGTTTGACAATTTGACAATTTTTAAAATTTTTTTATAGCAGATTAAAACTTAAACTTAAAAAAAAAAAGATTTATAATCACAAATTGTATTACAGTCTATATTCACCTGATTTTTTTTGTACTTTTCATATTCTTTTCATGTATAATAACAAGGAATTTGAACAGTGTACATAAAGCTTAAATCCCCAATGGATTTTCCACTGCAGACGTATGGTACATTATAAACTATTTTGAAATGTCTTATGGGCTGCTGTGAGTACTGATTTATTACCAAGATGGCACATTTCCGTTTCATGCTGACTACATTAGCTTCTCAACTTTCACCATGATTGTAGTTTTAGCTTTGTGCTAACCTGTGTTCATCCTGTAGACGTGACTCTGACCGGTTCAGCCAGCGCTCCTATAACGACTAATATTGTCACACTTTCATTTGAGGATTCACCACCAACGTTTAAGCTCGGAATGACTTATGAAGGAAAAGTAATTCATATGTTGACTTATTCTTATTCATATAAATATATTACTATATAACATACTATATTACGTTCTTAAAAAACTATATATATATATCTATCTTCATATCACAATATCGTCCTCTGGTGTTCTTGATTTTCTTCATTAGATTAAAGTGACTGATGCAAAGTCCAATCCCATGAGAAAGAAAGTGGTTCATCTAACTGTAACTCATGGTAGTAATAAACACTCAGACCAGAAGCTGCTTACAGATAACAAAGGGATCGCGGAGTTCTCCCTCAACACGCAACCGTGGGGTGTGAATCCAGTCAGTGTACAGGTGGGTCGAGTCTTCACTGGATTTTTTTTGCTGCTGCTGCTATTATTGTTGTTGCTGTTATTTTTCCTTTTTGTATAATAATAATAATAATAATAATAATAATAATAATAATAATAATAATAATCCTCATGTATTGTTTATGTGATGAAGAAAGACCATCTCTATTTTAGGTCTCTTGCTTTAATATTAATAAGGAAAAAAAACAATAATTGTTTTAAAACTGATATTGTTTTCTTTCATTCTTTCTTAGCTTCTGAAAATCATTCTCTCGTTTTCTGCCACACAGGCTCAGTATGAAACGACAGGCACACCAGTTCCAGTCGGGACGAATCAGCTCACACCGCACTACCCCACCGCGTCCCTCTCCCTTCAGCCTTTCTACTCCAAGAGCCAGAGTTTTATTAAGCTGAACAGCAGCTCAGTGGCTTTCAGCTGCAATCAAAATGGTGTCATCAGGGCTCAGTACATGATACACAACAGCGCGCTCAGACCCAGCCAGAATGCCTTATCCTTCTTCTACATGGTGTGTTTGTCTTCCTCTATAACACTATAACATGAGTACTGCACTCACTAACATTCAGTGATGTTTACGGAAGTGCAACTGAAAACGAGTTCTTACTTAAAACTCCATGCATCATGTGCTCTCAATTAACATCATGAAAGTTTTTATCAACCAGAACTATAATTTTATGCATCACAATTTATGCGCCTTAATTTTCCTGTCTCTAGGTGATAACTAAAGGACAACTGGTTCAACAAGGACAAATCGTAGCAACTCTCGACCACGGAACAGGTCCATTAACACCGTGCAGGACATCACCACAACTTATTAAACCAAAGTGCAAGTAAACGTTACTGTACATTAGCTGTGAAGCTAACATAATTCTACTCCATTTTTAGTAGAGCACAGGGGCAGCTTGGTCATCACTCTGCAGAAGATGCTGAAGGTGACCCCGGTCGCTCAGGTGGTCCTGTACACAGTCCTGCCGAGTGGCGAGGCCGTGGCAGACAGCAGGAACTTCCCCGTTCATCCGTGTCTGGCTAACAAGGTCGGAATTCACATTGAAGAAGATATTTAAGATCATAGGGGCAATAAAATGTCCCTTCTCAAAAATGTACAACATACATTTTTGTACGGACAGGCTGGCAAACCCAGATGAATTCCAGTATGAATTATAACATGATTACATTCCTGATTGCAAATACATGATTGACACCAAATGGTATGAAAAAGGGGGAAAAAATGTCAGCCTGGGCTCTATAAATGTTCCTCACCACCATTTTCCAGAGAGATGGAAACCAAAACACCGTAGATTTCTGATAATGCAGGAAGGGCGTGTCAAGTGATTAAGAAGTCCATCATTCAAATACCGTATATTCCGAATAAAGATCAATGCTTGCCTTGGCTAAACAAAGCCCTGTGTTCGACTCCCTATCCTGAGGTGCAAAAAACATCGATCGGAACTTTTTTGTTGATCTGTTTTGCCACCCCCAAGTTTCTAGACCCTGATGAGCAAATACATTTGCATAAAATATTCCTACCCCTATTTGTTAAGCTTCAAAGTGGGAATGGTGTTCTGGAAGTGATAAGTAGAGTTGTAAACAAATAGCAAAATAAATAAACAAACTTTTTTTCCATTCATTGTTTTCCATTTTGTCTTGGTCTTTCAGGTCTCCCTCAAGTTTTCATCTTCCCCTGAGCTCCCTGGTGGTCACACGTCACTGAACCTGAGAGCCGCTCCAGATTCGCTGTGTTCAGTGAAGGCAATCGATCAGAGTCTGCTGCTGGTGCAACCTGAGAAGGAGCTCAACATCCAATCTGTGGGTTCAGACCCGAAAAACTCTTCTTTAGTCCAGTTACACAGCTCATATACAATGTGTACTTCCATATGAGCTGTTCCAGAAAACTCTATTTTGACTCAATTTTTTAAAATAGGAAAGTTAAATAGGAAGTTCTATGTGAAAGCTTGAACCTGTACGGGACACTCTGCTAGTACTGTAGCATGAATGCTAGACTAGATCACCCCAAGCAGAACCAAAGCCAATTTCTGTTCTTCGAGGCATGCGTTTGACCTCCATGACACCAAGTGGAGAGGCTTCAAACTGGGCACGCGGTGCTGGGAAAAGCTAGTATATGATAAACCTAGGATGCAATCTGGAAGATTTTACATTTGGAGCAATTAAATATGTTTTTGTCTTTGATTATATATATAAACTTGTCTTGGTACAATATAACATTACTAGTAAAGGACATCTGATTCCTCCTGTTAACATTTCACCGTGTTAGAGATCAAAGAGATCACAATCCCAGGTCTTATCAGGAATGATGTCACGCCTTCTCGTTCCAGGTGTTCAACATGCTGCCTGTCCAGACGTTATCAGGATATCCGTACAACATCCATGATGAGTATTCCAACCCATGCGCGTCGAGCCCACTGATCAGGAAAATCGCAGTGCTCCCAGTCATTCATGGAAAAGTGGATGTGTACAACACCTTTAGGGTAAGACACCTTTCTTTTACACACTACCTTTTCAGTGTAGGATAATTAGGATGGCTTTCTGAAATTCTGTGTTCTGATCGGTCAAAATGGTGTTGATTCATTTTCTGTAGCAGCAGCTCTGATAGTAGTCTTTCTGACAGTCAGAGATAAAGATGTTATGCTGTAAATTATTAGTTTTATGAAGTCTTTATAACAGGCAATTGTTCATTTTGTGACGTAGCACAAACTTGCATTCTTGTCTTATTAACTGTAAACAAACAAAAAAAAATCTGGTTTATAATCTCATTTATTAATATATAAAAAATGATGGCGGTTCATTTTTAATTACAACTAATTTTTAAAAAAAAGTTCTAATCATTAGGAAATTGTTGTGCTATAAAAGCGATAGAACACATGAAGATATGCTGTTATAGAAAAATAATAAAATTCAGCGAAGATAAAAGTATATCTGCTTACTATATAAAAGTATATACATTTCTTGTGCTTTATACAAAGCCCAGCTTCACTGAACAACATTCTAGTATTAGAATTATTAGAATATTAGAATATTATAGTTAACATATATATATATATTTTTTTATAAATGGTCACATATAAAACTTGTTTATTTATTTATTTATTTATTTATCACATGAAAAATACGTCCCCTTTTCACTTTTAGGAGATTGGAGTTAAAATCCTCACCAACGCAGATGTAAATAAACCTACAAATTGTGCTCCCAGTTTGCTGAATGAAAAGCGGATCTTCCAAGGTACGTTTTTCTTTTCTGCCCTGGTGATAGTGTATGTTTAAGCTTTTGTCACTTCCAATGCTCAATACACTGTCTGGCCAAGAAAAAAAAAAAAGAAGAAGAAGAAGAAGAAGAAATCACACACTCTAACATCTTGTTGAACTCGTTACTTTTGATTATGGACATTGGAATTAAAACCTCGATTTTCATAAATTGAATTTTGGTCGATATCTTGTATACGTCATGAGAGTCAACCTCATCCCAAAAGTCTCCTTCAGCACACCGCAAAAGACTCTCATTGGGGTTATGTTTAGGACTAACAGTACGGTTGGGTTGACCACATTTTGTCTGTGGAGTTGAGGGTTCAGCCGCATCCTTTCATTGAGTAATAATAATAATAGTTTGAGTTTTATCTGTTTAGTAGTTGTCTGTGCTTGCTGTAAGACAATCATTTGATGCTTCTGAATCATCCATGAGCACAGGCGTTGTCTTCCCACATGGTTGTGTAAAAATGAAGATGTTTCTCAAGGCATCAGTTAGGCATTTTGTTGCAGCTGAAAAGAATATGTATCATTAAACTATTTACCCAATCAAAGGCTCAATAGAATTCGTTATTTCAATCCAAACAGACATCAATTTTACGTTATTTCCCCTTTAAACTGTTCACTCAGTGGTTGGTTAATCCTGTACAGTATTTTAGCTCAGTACACTCACTCACTCTCACTCACTCACTCGTCGTCTATAGCGCTTTGTCCTGTATTCAGGGTCGCGGGGGGCGGAGCCTATCCCAGGAGACTTAGGGCATGAGGTGGGGTACACCCTGGACAGGGTGCCAATCCATCGCAGCGCACACACACACACACACACACACACACACACACACACATACACACATTCACAATTAGCCTAACCTACATGTCTTTGGACTATGGGAGGAAACCGGAGTACCCGGAGGAAACCCGCCAAACACGGGGAGAACGTGCAAACTCCATGCACACAGAGACGGGAATCGAGCCCGGACCCTGGAGGTGCACCACCATAGCACAGTACAGTAAAGTTAAAATGAAAATTAAGCGATAAATATTAGCGCTGAGCATAGAGTTTCATCATTAGTTTGAATGTATTCAAGATAACATCGTTTATTTGTTTAGTTTTACTTGCAGCAAGTGAAATACTGTATTGTCTGCTTAAGGTCAGATGAATGCGAACATTCCACTCCCTTCTACTTTTCTTAAAAATGTTCTTTTGAGATGCTTGTCCATGTGCAGATAATACAGCCCTACCTCCTTCACCTTGCCGCTTTAGTCAGCAGTCACATGATCAATAAATCTAAAGCAGACTGTAGCATCGACAGCGGTTCTCACCCACACCATAGTACTTTGAAATGCGACTGATTTGTTTGGCCCGCTGGCGGTTTGCAGGTTCGGAGGTGAGCGCGGCTGTGTGCGCGGTGGTAATGGACATCCTGGTTGACCAACTACTGTATCTGGGGCCATGAGCAGTTTCTTTCCTTTTCCATATTTATTTTCCATCATTCTGTTTAAAGTTGGTCATTGCATCACTTGTTGAGCAGATGTTGTCCCAGCTGTTTAGTATTAACTTTTGGCTACAATATTTTGCGTTAGACAGCTATACTATTTATGAACCTAACTAGATACCCCATTTGTGTGCAAGATGCAGTACCTGTAGCCATGGATGGACATGCCATCGCCAAGAAACCCACCTCGGCTGCTACAAGTTCAAACCAACCGATCGTTACTGTCCGCACATATTTCCCAGAGACATGGATCTGGGATCTTGTCCCAGTCAGGTTTGTATATTGTTATAAGTAGTTTTTAAAATATCCCCCAGTCTTTGTTTTTGATTCAGCACTATTTCTCCTACAGTCATTCTGGAGTGACGGCCATTAATAAAACAGTCCCGGACTCCATCACTACGTGGCAGACTGAAGCGTTTTGTACGTCGCCTGTCGGGTTCGGAGTCGCCCCGAGCGCTGAGCTCACCGCCTTCCAGCCTTTCTTTGTGAGCCTGACCATGCCGAGCTCCGTCATCCGAGGAGAAAAGTTCACGCTCAAGGCCACCGTCTTCAACTACCTCCACAGCTGTATGATGGTGAGCTGAGATGTTTGGTATAATTGTATTTTCTCAAGCTAACTATAGTTATTGCCAAATCCTGCATACAGTCCTGACCTCGCTGTGAGTCATTCCTACATGTACATGTCTGGGCCATTAAAAGGAGTTCCTGGAAGGTCGGCGTTTCAGATGTGAAGCAGCCAGTTCCACAGAAAACTTTCTACCTTGATGGTGTCCAAGCACTAGTGAAACACTGGGATAAGTGCATTAGTGGAGCAGGAGATTGTATAGAGAAATAATATCAGTATCATTATAATATTATTAATATATAATATAAAATGATATGAGGGTTTTTACTCTCGTAACTGTTATTTTGCTCAATCAAAAGTCCCAGTTTAATTGAAATACGCCTCATACTGTTAAACACAACCTTGTGTTACTGTATCTTTAACATCCTTCTAACATCTCTTTTAAATCATTTATAGAAAGGATTTCTTAGTAGACAAGTCTGACATGTACATTGCATGTTATCAACCGTCCTGCATACACTTTTGTTTTCCTGCGGCCAGTTATTGATCAACATGTTAACCGTCACACTCGTCTTCCTTATGTAAAACGTTTCACTACACAAATGATCGTGATGCATCCATTATTTTGCACGTTTGTTACATGATGACATTCTTTTGTGAATTTTAAGCAAGTGTGATTTTCTTCTCCCTGTATTCACGCTTGTCACATAGCTTTTCTGTGAATACCCAACAACGGAGGATAACGTTGGTTTAGTTCTCAGATAGCCGATGAACTGAAAATCCTGTGTGTTAAAGGTGAAGGTGACTTTGGCCGACTCAAAGCAGTTCTCAGTGCAAACGTGTCATGGCTGCAGTTATACACAATGTGTGTGCGCTGGTGAGAGCGTGACCTTCTCCTGGACTTTCACCCCACTGGTTCTGGGTATGTCAAACTTAAAGCTCACTGAAAACACTTTGATCTTCAGAACATCAAGTTCAGGACATCATTAGGTGTTCTGCTCTAAGCAATCTTTCCTCTGACCCGTCTTATCATTAAGATATTTCCACCTATAGAACTGGGCCTGTATTCACAAAGCGTTTTAGAATCCTCTCAGAGAGCTCCTATCTTCGCTTAAAAAGTCCTAGCTGGGAGTCCTAGACTAAAAGTGATTTAGGAAACTTCTCAGAGCAACTCTGAGTAAGGAAAGTGCAAAACCCTTTATCTTTGTGTTTGGTTAGAATATATGATAATAGAACAGACAGTGAAATCATAATGTTTGTATATAATGAAATTATATCATCATGACTACAGGCTACTTTATGCAAAGTTTCTGTTATAGACTCGGTATCTTAAAGATAATTAAACACCCAAATGTTGCAAATGTGTCGACTTTTGAAACAACCATTTTCCACACAGTAGTTACTACTGTATATTTAAGTTCTCACATGGGAGCAAAATGTCTCAGCTTTTCCCAATTTACATGATCACAGGACAGTTTATTTAAGTTGCACTTTTGGATGTCAACAATCCAAGAGAGATGGAAGGAAGTACAAAAAAAAAAGAAAAAAAGAAAACCAAATTGGACAGAAGAACAGTGTCTACTTTTAGATTTATGTTCAGTGTTTGGAAAATATTTCTTCATTCCACTGTTTCGTTCTTCGCTATAAAAAGTCTTAAGCCGCTTAAAAGTCCTCCTCTCTACTCTTACACTATTTTTTACTTTTTGAGCTGTTTTTAGGGCTAAGATGTTTTGTGAATCATTTTTACTAATATTTAATCATAAGTTTAAGGGGAAATTCTAAGAAAATGTCATAAATCTAAGAATTTTCTTAGAATTTCATCACTAGGAGCAACTTATAGGCTTAAGAAGCTTTGTGAATATGGGACCTGATCGATTTTGCTTTTGCATTCTGCTCAGTATGAAAGTAAAAAAAAAAAACTGTTTAAGTTCTGCCTTTTTTTTTTCTCTGTTTGACTTTAATTTCAGAATAATTACTTTAAACATTTATAGAAATTTAAAATAAAGGCTTTTCCAATGCTGTTTTTTTAATTTCCTTTTTTTTTAAATAATTTTTTTAATCAAAATTGTTCATTTGTGTTATTGTTACAATGCAAATCAAATTGAATGAATTTTATATGAATTTTACCATATATGGTTCATCGCCGGTCTAAGATAATATATACTAAAAAAAAAAAAATAATGAAAAAATTTAAAAAGTAAAAAAAATTTAAAAGTGTGTGTGTGCGCGTGTGTGTGTGTGTATTACAGGTAAGGTGCGTGTCAACGTGACAGCGGAGGCCGTCCATTCATCGAGTCTGTGTGGCAAGGGTGCAGTTACTGTCCCAGAGAAAGGACGCATTGACACGGTCATTAACACACTCCTAGTGAAGGTCAGCACATTATTACTTATAGAAATGATGATATTATAATTATACAGTATATTATATTTAGATAACAGATCAGTAGAATGTCGAATGAACTTTTTTAAAATAAATGTAATTATTATTTTTTTTTCTTTTATTAACATATGATTTTAATAAAAGTAAAAATGACTTAAACAGCTGTGCAGATGATTAAGATGAATAAGAGTTTTTCGTTGATGCTGTAATTCTGATTATGAGACTATTTTCAATGATCTCTTGTCACTTTCAGCCTGAAGGAAAGAAACAGTATAAAACCCACAACGTGCTTCTCTCTCTAAAAGGTCAGACACACACACACACACATCACACACACACACACACACACACACACACACACACACACACACACACACACATTACAGTGAATAAAGTGATCACCATCAGTAGAATTTGATCGGCTTTAAGAGAATTTCAGACGGCCCGGTGGTGGTTCTGTACAGTTTTGGTTCTCCGTCTCTGTTAGATGGTGCAGCTGAGGAGACGGTCTCACTAACGCTGCCTGCGGTATTCGTGGAAGGTTCAGCCACAGCCTCGGTCTCCGTGCTGGGTGAGTCCTACCACTGTTTTGAGTTTAATAACTTCAATGACTTTGGTATACAGTCTTGACTCTCCTGATTTGTTTTATATTTTGCTTTAAAATGGTCAGACTTTCTGAATATTTTTTTTTTAATATCACTTGAGGAAGAATAATTCTCCAGACATCCCGACTTTTTATTATTCTTTCATTTTCAGTCCAGTCCCTGTAGCTGAGCAGTTTCTCAGAAATGTTTTTTTTTTCTGTCTGTTTGTTTGTTAGGTCACAAAGTGAAATATGAATCATTCAAACATTATGAAAGGCTGGAATTTATTGTTTCAAAGAGTAAAACAGTCGTCCCCATTTCTTCTTCTACATCATTTGATTTCATTTCATATAAAGAAATGGGGTATCAAGACTTTTGATAAATACATCACAGTACCATACAGGACCAAGATGAGATTCATAAACAAAGCACATAAGGCGAAAATAAAGAGAAAAAAATGTCTTCCTTCTATTGCATGTCCTTGATTATAATGTGCATAAATGATCATCGATTGCCATTTCACCCATCAATACGTAAAATATATACAGTACGATCGATCTTTTACTGACTGTGTATATGTGGAATATAGAACATAATCCTGTGATGTTTATCAAGTGACTCAGTCCTGTGGAGAACCGCTACGGCTGTGCTAACGTCATGTCCCTGCAGGAGACCTGATGGGCCGGGCTCTACAGAACCTGGCGAGTCTCCTGGCCATGCCGTACGGCTGTGGAGAGCAGAACATGATGAACTTCGCCCCTGACATCTTCATCCTGGAGTACCTGGAGAGCACCAACCAGCTCACGCCGGCCATCAGGAACGCAGCCAAGAACTACCTCGTGAGCGGTGAGGACCGTTTACAGGACAGAACATCTCGTTAGAGTCAGAGGAATGAGACCAAGCTCTTTTAAAATCCCTCTCTGGAAGTTAAAATAAGAATTAAAAAATGTGCCCAACTTGTTTCATGTTTTGTCCCCTGAGCAGGATATCAGAGAGAGCTGAACTACAAGCACACTGATGGATCTTACAGCGCTTTTGGGAAGAGCGATGCCTCAGGAAACACATGGTGAGCTTCAGGGGAAACACGAGACAACTGACTTAAATAAGAACTCTCTTTTCATACAAATATTCAAATCTTATACATTCATCAAGAAATACATAAAGCAGCGTATTATCAGGAGAAAAAAAAAGAAAAGAAAAAAAGCAGGCGCCCCGGATGGATGCAGAATTTGTCATCGGTTTTATTCTCCAGATAAAGATTGTGATTCTAATGTGTTATGTGTGTGTGTGTGTGTGTGTGTGTGTGTGTGTTCTCAGGCTGACGGCGTTCGTGCTGAAGTCTTTCGGAAAGGCGAAGCAGTACATCTTTATAGATAAGGCGGTTCTGGATCAGGCGAAGGCGTGGCTCGGTCGGCAGCAGCAGAAGGACGGACACTTTGCTTCAGTGGGAAAACTCATCCACACCAACATGCAGGTCAGAGAGACAGTCTGAGTCTGAGACCAAGTCCCGCTAAAGGGAGATATATAAATACAGAAGTGTGTGCTGAAATGGAGTTAAAACTAAGTTGATCATTTTCCTTGAGAAGAAGTGAAACACATTAAGTGTGTTATTATTCTTATATCACAACAGATTGGTAACAATTGCAGGATTACAGTTGTGGTTATATTCTTTATTTATTTATTTATTTATTTATTTTATTTGATAAACATACAGTATATAGGGATCAGGATTGGGCACTATGGAGTGTAATATCCTTCTTTTCGGCACAACATACTGTAAGCAACATGATAAACTGGGTTTTATTTTCATTTTAAGGGTCACATGAGGTGTTTTTATTAGTGTTTTCGGTTGTTTCTATGACACAAAAATGAATAATAATAATAATAATAATAATAATATGCTAATTTTGAGGTTTTTTTTAATTTTTTTTAAAGGTTTTGCTATATTTTAGCAATGTCATTCCCATGTACCGATATTGGTAAAATGTCCATGTTATATAATGAATGATAACTTTGTTCTACCTGACACTTCTGAAGATCCAAATACAAGGTTTATAGTCTCAAGTTTCTCCATTAACACACACCAGCCAGGCTTCCATATAAGGACTTCTGTGTATGTGTTTGTGCCACTTGAGATAAAAGTAACTTCGAAAACTTTGAAAAGCACTTTTGCTCTGATGCTAAAAAGCTTTTTTTTTTTTTTTTTTTTTTTTTCAAAACGTTGACACGGGAGACTCCTGTCACAAATGATATATAAACTTTTTCTTCCACAGAAACAATCACCATATCATTAATTACACACCTCTCTCTCTCTCTCTCTCTCTCTCTCTCTCTCTCTCTCTCTCTCTCTGTCTCTCAGGGAGGAGTGAATGATGAAGTGACCCTATCGGCATACGTCACAGCTGCAATGCTTGAACTCAATTACACAATTACAGTGAGTGATGTCATTATTACAGATGTTATAATAAACAGTATAAACACAACAATGATAGACGGAAGTGTGAAAGAAAGCAGTGATTCATTTAAAATCAGTCATTACAGTATTTTACTAGGAAGACAATTCTTGTAACAAATTTATGAATAGAATTTTTCTTTTATTGATTGCTCTTCAGTCTCATTATTGTTTTTTTTTTTTTTTTTTCCCACAAAAATGCAAATTTGCTTACAAACTACATGAACATTCGCAAGTTTACAACAGCTAGTAGGTCAGAGAGGGTGAAAAAACACTTTGCAAATGAGGTTAGAAAAAGTTCTCATTGCTCACAGTGTCATCTGGTTCATTTACTTTTGTACACACACACACGTTCTTTGGTTTAACGAAGTCCCGTTGTTAGGGATCACATGATAGATTACATTTGTTAATCTGCTATTTGTACGACAGGATCCCGTGGTGAACAAGAGTCTTACGTACCTGAGGAACGTGTACCCTAAGGTGACCTCCACCTACACCAAGGCTCTGCTCTTCTACACCTTCACCCTGGCTGGAGATCAGGGGATTAGGAGCACGCTCATGGCGGAGATGTGTTCAAAAGCCATAGTTACAGGTTTGCTCTTCCTACATCCGTCGAAACGTTCTGAGAAATTCTCACCTCACACTCCTAAAGCTCAAAGGTAAACGTGTGGTCCAAACTCAGGCCAGGTTTTTCCATTCTTTTTGGTGTCTGTTGGTTTTTACAGTAGACGGATCTTGAACTCTCGTTATAATGTCACTTTTAGTCATGCCAAAGCATTCAGATGGATCAGAGTTCTAGCTCGACAAAAGGCTGGAATGTGTTTTCCTCAAGTCTTTTCTTCACACACAAATACGAGATCCATCCTCTTTCATCTACTCTGTACTGGGTGATGCTTAAACAAGCCAATCATATTTGTCTCCTTGTCTTCCTGGTGTTTACTGGCAGTCGCCATCCTCTATGCTGCATTACCGCCACCTTCTGGTCTTCACCTTCCTCATCTTGGTTGCATTGTGAATCCTCTTGGCCTAGTCCTGTCACCCTTAAGAAACCCATGAACTACTTTCTTTCTTGTCCACTTTCTCCATTTTCTAAAATGCTTTTGACAGTGTAGTCAACCTTTCTGAATCCCCATTGCTCCTCCTCTGGATGTTGGGGGGTGGAGCTCTATGAAAGACTCACCAATTAGATTTTTTTTCCTCTTGAGACGTCTTGAGTAGATGGCCTCCAAAGGCTTGTTGCTCCGCTCCACCCAGCTCTGTCATGCTTATTTACATAGACTTAACATTATCTGAGGAGAAAATCAGTGTTGTCGGTGTTGAAGTGATAAAGTGTTGATGGTGCTGCTTGGCTCTGTGAACATACAGTACTGTGGTAGAGTAAATACTTTCCAAGTCCTTTTCTAATGAGTGGTGTTCAAGCCAAAGTGGGTCTTTTGGGTTGGGGAGGATAACAGAACACAGTTAGAGAGTTGAACACTCTCTTTATGTCTCTATATAATCTCAGCTACATTAATGCACTTGCCCCAGTGTTGCACTCCTGCTTGGATACCAGCAAGCTACAGTATGATCAGACTGTCTGTCTCACATCTGAAAATCTGGCCTCACAGGAACCCCTTTAATGGTCCAAGCATGTGGAAATGTCTTGGAGCGAGGTCAGTGGCAATAAATCCCAGCCGAGCTCCTGCACTGTGCACGTGGTGTTGGTGAATGATTGTGTGTACAGGATCAGGATTATTCCACCTGATGAATATTCACGGAAATGACTGCAGTAGTCTTTGAGCTGCCTTAGTCAGGAATGTCATTCACGGGCATGATACGGACTTTAAATATCTGCACCCTTCAAATGTTTTACCTCAGCTAAGAGTCTAATCACCGTACTGTGCTTAATGTCTGTCTTCTGTAACCGTTCACCACTTTTACACCTTCAATCACCAGAAATTTCATAATGAGTCCTTCTTTGACTTGAACTCCACTTAGGATGGAGAATATGGTTGTGGAGCTTCACTGGAGATGATGTCGTGTAAGTCATGTGTGGGTGATTTACGAATGTGGAAATAATTATGGAACAGATTATGGATTGTTGGTATTTGCGAGTTTTTATGAAGAATGGCGACGTCTAAATAAGATGTGCCAGTGACTGTAATTTCTGGAGAATGTTGGGTTTTGATTGGGTAATATTTGTGTGCTTGCATGCTGTATATATTTTTCTTAGTTGAGTTATGGACATATTTGAGAATGTCAGTGATTTGATTGAAATGAATTTGCATTGTCTTGGTGAACTTGTGTAAATGGGGGTCAATGACCTGAGTATGTGTCTAATATCTCCATCAGCGGATGGAAGGCGCTGGAGCAATACAAATGATAAGTCAGTGAAGAACTCCTTGGAGGTGGAGATGACCGCGTATGTGCTCCTGGGTCTGATGTCTGGACCTGTGATGCCTGGGTTTGATCTGGGTTACAGCGCCAACATCGTCTACTGGCTTTCCCGGCAGCAAAATGCCTTTGGGGGCTTCGAATCTACACAGGTACAAACATCTAAACATTATCAACCACACACTTTTTAAAAGGAAATATGCTTTGCATTTCAAAATTCAACTTTTACCCCAAAACAAAATACACCAAAAAAAAATCGAAAAATTTTGTTTAGAAGGAAATATAGCATCTTACCTGCTTGGATAGACAAGTTGTGTGTCCTGAGAAGCGATGTTTAATGAGTACCAGTATAGTGAATTCATTTGATATTTACAGTATGTAAGGGTCGATCCTGGATTTTCTCTAAAAAAAAAAAAAGAAAGAAATAAAATACCAGCATTAAATGACGGATCTACAAGTTGTTCTTCTTGTCTTCTTGTCCGTCCTCTAGGACACTGTGGTGGCTCTCCAGGCTCTGGCGAAATACAGTCAGTCCACCTACAGTCCCAAAGATAGTGTAACTGTTACTGTAACATCGCCATCAAAGGTGAAGAACATATTTACCATCACACAGAACAACAGGCTGCTGTACCAGGAGTCTCAGCTGCATGAGGTCCATGGAGATTACAGCATCAGCGCCAAAGGACAAGGCTATGTGTACATGCAGGTTGGTGGATCACCGTTTCACACTTTACTTACTCACTTCAGCTTCAGCAGGTTCTCAGAGATGCAGTCTGGCTACGTTAGCTGTGCTAATATTGCATCTTGTTCTTCTAGTTTGCTCTGCAGTACAACATCCCTCCTCCACCTGATCACTCTTCATTCACCATCTCAGCCTCAGCTTCTGGAAACTGCAAGGTCCAAAATCCATCTCTGGAACTGACCATTACAGTCACGTGAGTCACTACTGCAGCCGTTTATTCTACAAGACCAGAATCAATAATAATTACATGTAATAAAAATCAACCAACAAATATAGTTGCAAGCAATGATGAGCGGAGGCAAGCACATGTGCCCTCACCATCCCGGTGTCACAACGTCACAATCACACTACTGTATGATGTCACTCAATGTGATGTCACTCTATATGATATCACTCAGGATTATTATTAGCCAATCTTTGACAGAAGTGATGACATAATATATTTTATAGCTATATATATAATCATCCGGAGATCGCTAGTTTGAATCCCGGGTGGTGCTGTAACCTCTCGCAGCCGGAGGTCTAGAGAGAGCTGATTGGCCGAGCTCTCTCAGAGGGGAGGGATGAGAGGTACTTAGTGCTCCCACATTAATCACGGCTCTACAGCCAGTCAGGGGCGTCTGTGAGCTCGCGCAACGGAGGGAGCGGATAGCGCTGTCCTCCGAGTGTGTTACGCCGCCCCCAACGGTGCGCGAGCGAGCAGTTCGAAAAAGATGCGGTCAGCTGGCGTCACGTGGTTCGGAGGAAACACGTGATAGTCTTCGGCCCTCCCGGCTGAGTGGTAGTAGTAGCCTTAATGTGGGAGCCCCCTAGTGACGGGGAGGAATTGGACACGATTAAATTAGGGAGAAAATCGGGGAAAAATCCAAAAATAAATAAATAAATAAATAAAATAAAAAAAAAAAAGATATAACTAAGGACGTTATACAGTATATATATATATATATATATATATACTGTTTTGGATTCAGCTTTTGAAATCAATGGTATTTTAACTGCAGGTATAACGGCCAACGTTCAGAGACCAACATGGTGATCATCGACATCAAGCCTCTTTCTGGATTCATCATAACCAAGACGTCTGTTCATCTCGTGAACAGCAAAACAAATGTAATGTAGACTGTTTAAAGCATGAACACTGATCGATATATTTATATACACTTATTCGGAACAGGGTGTATCAGACATAATTTGATGAACCCAAACTGAACTCTGATGAAAACCTCAGCTTACTAAGAGCTTATCGAATTAATGGCTCGATTTTATTCTTATTCCAGTTGAGTACTGGAGCTGTGAAACGTGTGGATCAAATAGATGGTGACACATTTATCTACCTGAATGGAGTAAGACACCCGCCCCCTCTCCCTCCCCCCCGCCACACACACAAACATGCACACACCACTTTACAAAAATACTGATTTTGACTAAAACCTCAACAATATGACGTAATTTAAAGGAAAGCATATTTTTTTTCCCTTGGCTTTGAATTGCAGAAAAGAGAAACCTCCTAATTCCTATTGATGTGCCGGAGCCACTGTTAGTGGATGACGCAATCACTATATGCTGGAACTTGTTTAGCAGCTTTTAGTTGGTTAAACTTCACTTAACAAAAAATATGATGGTGAACTACAAATTCTAAATTTGCATTATGTTATTTTGGGATAAACTTTCTTTAGGCTGCTTTTTTAGCATCCCATTGGCCAATATGTTGGTGGTGCATTCTCACCTATAAAGACCAATTCAGTCTCTATTTATTTTTCTTCAGATTAGAAAGACAAATAAAACAGCACTTGTCACTTTACAGACAACCCACAAAAATAATTACTCAGTTTTAAAAATGTCAGAAAAATCTCAAATTACAGCAGGAATGAACAGGAATGGCTTCATTCATATACAGAGAACAGGAGTAATTGAATTAACGTCTGTCTGTTTTAGCTGGTACATGGAGAGAAGAAGGTGTACACCATGAGCATCGTGCAGGACATTGTAGTGAACAACCTGAAACCAGCTGTTGTGACGGTGTATGACTACTACGAGACCAGTACGTGTTCATCTTCACTTCTTTATCAACCAGTAAAAGCTCTACATCTACAGTATAAACAAACAAAAACGTCTTGTGCCCTACAAGAACTGAAGCCTGTTTTTTTTTTTCTCCTTCTCCTACAGATGAGAAAGCTGTAACGGTGTACACCTCTCCATGTGGGTCTCACTGAGTCTCGGAAGACGTTTTCTCCTCCATATGACTTTTTCATGGGAATTCTTTACAAAAGTTTAGCAACCTTTAATAATCAAAATATTTCTGGTTTTAAGAAGCATAAGTTCGGTTTCTCTCTAACATTCTGCACAATCTACTACATAAATCATTAATAGATTAAATGTCACTCTACAAGACAATTCATAAGGAGATCAGACAGATCAACAATAACAATTGTGTTTTGATGAACTTGGAAGATGACATTTACTGAAATAAGTGCACAGATTAAGACTAAACATGATTGAATTGATTAAACACTAGAGTAGCATTTCTATGGTCAATCCATATATTTTTTTCTTCAGGTACTCTATTTCTTTTTCTTTTTTTTAATGTTACTGCATGCCTAACAATTAGACCTGTGTAATCATGTTAACATCTCCGTATTTGATGTTTTTCTCCACAAGCTATCAGAGTTTAAATACCTTGCAGTTTACAAGTCGAGACCTTATTCCTCGTATTCCTCTCTCTCTCTCTCTCTGGTTGAAGACTGATCTAAATCTGATGATCTAGTGACCTTTAAATGCATGAAGCCATGTGCTGCGAGATAACCACAAAGAACGAATAATCTGATTAAACGTGCCAATAAAATTTTCATTTGCACTGATCATTAGTCTCGTCTCTGTCTTTTTTCCCTCATCCCAGTCAACGTATTTTTGTGCTCATGACCAACTGTTGATGAATTACAATCGCTCATAATTTAAAAGACAGGTGCGCAGCACAGCTTGTTTGCTGGTGCCCACAAAAACTGTCTTATTTATTTAAACCAAATTAATTATATGACTGTATAAATATACTTTAATAAAATTAAATGTGCTTTATCAATTTTGTAGAGAAAAAAAAGTAACAAAACTGAAAACACACAAATTATCAATATAACAAGAAAATTACAAATATATACACAGTAGAACGTTGGATTACGAGCATAATTCGTTCAGGAAGCGTGCTCGTATTCCAAAAACACTCGTAAACCAAATAGACTTGAAAACTCAAATGATTCGTTCTACAGCACAAAACAGTAAATACATAAAAATAATTCATACAACATATAAAGTAAAAATAAAACAAATTAACTTGCACTTAACATTAAAAAAAAAAGGAAAAATAAATCCGGACAGTTAAGTGTTTCCGTTTGTGCATGCAGGCGCTGTGTATTTGTATGTGTGTGTGTGTGTGTGTGTGTGTGTGTGGAATTAGCCCCTCGCCTCGTCTTAAATAGTAAAACTCCTCCTCCCTCCCACACCTTGCTTTTTAAGTTTCACAACTAACATACACAATGCAAACACTGTTTTAACGGGGAAAAAAATAAATCTCTCTAATGATACTCGCGTGAGCAGACTAACGGAATCACTGCTGTAATGTAAAAAAATAACAAATAACAAATGAACCAGCACCTTACCTTTGAAAAGGATAGCGACAGAGCTGAGTTCTCTGTGTAAATAAAGCGCGTGTGTGCAGCTGGGGAGATCTGCGCGTGTGTGTGTGTGTGTGTGTGTGTCTGTGTCTGTGTCGGTGTCAAATTTCGCGCACACGCACACACAAAGTACACACATGATAAAAGTGTGTGTGTGTGTGTGTGTGTGTGTGTGTGTGTGTGTGTGTGTGTGTTTGTGTGTGTGTGTGTGTGTGTGTGTGTGTGTGTGTTGGTGTGTGTGGGGCACAGTGTCAAATTATGCACGCGCACACAGAAGAGAGACGGAGATGTTCATTATACCAGTAAGAGACGAGCACTAAGACGCAGCAAGGGACTCTTATTTTGACACAGGGGATGCAGCAGGGGAGACGATTACCCATAATTGCCGCAGCGCAAGAGAGAGAAAAATCATTGGCTCAGTTGTGATCACTTGCCGCTTGGTGTAAAAATAAGAGTCGCATGCGTGATACATGATACTCGGCGCTCGTAAACTAATACTTGCTCGGTTTCCGATGAAAAATTTATTTAAAATCTTTGCTCGGTTTGCAAAACACTCGTAAACCACGTTACTCGCAATCCGAGGTTCCACTGTATTTTTGCTGTACATACATAAATATTTATCATACAGTAAATGTGCCTGTGACCATATTTACTTATTCTGAGGTAGTGATTGGTGTGTGAGCATTAAGTCGTAGGTTTCACCTGGATAATTGTGTTTTAATTGATTTCAGGTTATACAGTATATATAGTGGTGTGAAAAAGTGTTTGCCCCCTTACTGTCACACTTTAATGTTTCAGATCATCAAACAAATTTAAATATTAGTCAAAAATAGCACAAATAAACACATCATGCAGTTTTTAATGAAGTTTTTTGTTATTAAGGGAAACCAAAATCCCAAACTACATAGCCCTGTGTGAAAAAGTGTTTGCCCCCTAAACCTAATAACTGGTTGGGCTACCCTTAGCAGCAACAACTGCAATCACGTGTTTTTCGATATTAGCATTGAGTCTGTTACAGCGCTGTGGAGGAATTTTGGCCCACTCATCTTTGTAGAATTGTTGTAAATCAGCCACATTGCAGGGTTTTTGAGCATGAGCCGCCATTTTAAGGTCATTTCACAGCATCTCAATGGGATTCAGGTCAGGACTTTGACTAGACCACTCCAAAGTCTTCATTTTGCTTTTTCTTCAGCCATTCAGAAGTGGACTTACTGGTGTGCTTTGGATCATTATCCTGCTGCAGAACCCAAGTTCGCTTCAGCTTGAGATCACAAACAGATGGCCGGACATTCTCCTTCAGGATATTTTGGTACACAGCAGAATTCATGTTTCCATTTATCAAGTTTTCCAGGTCCTAAATCAGTAGAACAACCCCAGACCATCACACTACCACCACCAGATTTTACTGTTGCTATGATGTTCTTTTTTCTGAGATGCGGTGTTACTTTTACACCACATACAGTATACTGGGACACACACCTTCCAAAAAGTTAAACTTTTGTCTTGTCAGTCCACAGAGTATTTTTCCAAAAGTCTTGGGGGATCATCAAGATGTTTCCTGGCAACACCGTGACAAGCATTTGTTAGGGTTAGGGTTAGCTGTCTCATGTCATCTGCGAAATAAGCATGTTGAGCAAGTCATAAAGAAGAGCAGAACATAATTCCGATGTTCACTGTGATGACTCCTGAGAACTGATGTCCATCCAATCTTTACCACCTGTGATCTGTTTGTCAGAAAGCTCAGCATCCAGGCTCATAATGAGTGCCAATTCACTGAGCTTTATGATGAATCTGGAAGGAACCACAGTGTTAAATGCTGAGCTCTAGTCTTTGAAAAAGAAGCCTTGTATTATAATAATCGTTTCGAGTGTCCAGATGTAAAAGCATTGTATGAGAACTTTTTTTTTTTTTACTGTATGAGATACAGTAAAATCCTCTCAAAGTCTCTCAAAGCACCTCATCACCACTGATGAGAGCCACACGATGCGAATCTTGGGAACAGGAATTATGGTGGATTCCTTGATACATGTATATACAGT
Organism: Clarias fuscus; assembly: GCA_030347435.1. NCBI lineage: Eukaryota > Metazoa > Chordata > Actinopteri > Siluriformes > Clariidae > Clarias > Clarias fuscus. The sequence goes on from CM059213.1 coordinate 1,865,310, forward strand.
ACTGTGGACAGTGCACGGGACATATTGAAGATGGAGGCGAATCCTGGAGTTGGCTGATCTGTACAATTGTTCAACATTCTAACTGGAACTCTATCAGGATCAGTAGACTTCCAGCTGTACACTCTTATCAGAGTTCGCCATACATCATGTTCTGAAACAATGAACTATTAGTGGTTCACATAAGTAGTTCAGACGTTCACAACTGTTCAGAGGAGATCTTTCATATTTGAAATATATTTGATATGCCTCCAACATTTAACAAGTTTTACAATGTAGAGGACCATGGAATTTGAAAAAATTTGTGTCCAAAAAACAAGTCATATTATTTGTCGACGGTGGTGAAAATCCTGAAACATCTTTGCCCAGCCCAAGCCCTCTCAGTTTCCTGTTAGTGATTGTTATTGGCTACAGCTGTAGTTTCTCTGTCCCAACATTTGTGATCTGGTTATGAAACTTTGTAAAATACAACTGGTCAGAAGAATTTGTTAAGTTGTAACTTAATGCTGACTGTTACTTAAAGTTACTCGGAATTAAAAGGATGGAAAATTGTCCTGCAGCCAACCACTAGAGGGCACTAAACCTCTGTTACTACTGTACAGAATATACAGACTGTACAGACTATATACTGTATACAGCCATGAGGTTGATAACATTGGCCAAGTGCAACTACGTGTGCTTTAGCTGTTCTTCTTGTGACCTTCTGAAACAAGCAACACACACACACCAATCTTTTAATTCCATCTTAAAGTTGAGGTTGGTGTGTGAAACATTTATTACATTTATAACATATGATTACATATGTTAATTCAGTTCAAGCTGCAATGGTTTTGTGGTAATGCTTTATGAATGAGCACACAGTGCAGCCTGTGTAAACCGATCTGTAACATGAGATACATTTGATCCAATCTGTAACAAAAATGCATATAAAATTACAGCAATATATATATATACATATATATATATTGCTGTAAAGGTCAACATGGCTGCATGTATGTATGTATGTTCCTTATAGGCTCTTCAATGCCTTAAGAAATGTGAACCAAACTTGGCGCATATGTTTGTCATCCCCCTGGTGAAAATACTAATATGGTTTCATCCCCTACTATTCATTTTCAATAAAAGACTAATTGCGTCCCCCACTATCCACTCATTTTTAAGATAGCAAATGAGGAAACGTTCACTGCTCAAGAATACCACCAGATGGCACACTTTACCACAAAATACTGCTCATCGACAGACTGGATTTACAATCAGGCATTACCAATGGGTCCTGAAGGGACCGCCTGTGCAGGGTAAGATATTATATTAAGATGGCTATTTTAGAAGCTACATTTTAGGAGGGAAACACATTGTTGCCACAGAATAATACCATCTTTAAATATGTATTTTTCAAAATGTGTTACACAGACTGTACTGGCTGTATTACAATCATGGAAACGCACCACTTACCAAAGGGTCCTAAGGTGTGTAGCAAGAAGCAAGTGGGATTTCTATTTAAAAGTCAAAGACTTTTTTATAAGTGTTTCATTTTTGGTCTAAGTTTATAGACTTTAGTTTTTTTTTTGTTGTTGTTTGTTTAGTTTAAATATTTGTCATTTTTTAAATGCCACCAAAGAACATGAAGCTATTGGAAAAGTCCAGTCAAAGGTGAAGAGAATAAAATTACTACAGAGAGGGGAATCTATCGAGGAACAAGAGCGACGACTTGTGTAGAGACAGTCAAAGCTTCAGAGACTCAGAGACAGTACAGTAGCATGAGACTTCAGGGTTCGTGGGACAAAGCTACAGTAGGTAGGAGACGTGAATGTGCTTCACCATCACATTCACCACTGCGACAGGACGACAGCTGGAGATTGAAATCAGTCGCCTTTTAAAGTCATCCCTGAAATGACCGCCAGGTGGCGCAAAGGGACATTTTGCAAAAAGACTGAAATCTCCGCTGCAGATGATGCGCCTACAGTATATTCACGTTTCATGCGAATTACATCATCTGAAATTCGTTTTCCATTTCATAAATGTATTGAATCTATTCAGATTTTGTAAAATAACGAAAACTGATGTTTTTTAATCTGTGATATTTAAGTCAAAATATATTTTTCACGTAAAGGTCTAAATATTCCTTTTTATTTATGGACAGGTGTATTATATTTGATCTGCATTGTATTATGTTTCAAGACAACCCTAATTTGCCTTAGTTAAATTTACACATTTACACCTTACAGCTTACACCTTACAGAAATAGCTAAAAACTACAAAGTACAAATCATATGATAAATAAAAAATAAAAGCTTTAAGATGATCATTTTGTCGACTTTTTGTGATCATTGGATTAAAATAAAACATTAATATTTTTATTTCTGATATGTTACAATAATGGTCGTTAAAAAATTTGGTTTCTTCAGTCTATTTATTTATTTACATAAAGAATAAAGTTACGTTAAAACCAAGCACACCATTGTTTTTCTTGTGAAATTCCCAATAAGTTTGATGTGTCACATGACCCTCTTCCTATTGAAAAAAAACAAAAGTTGGATCCAAGATGGCCGACTTCCAAATGGCCACCATGGTCGACACCCATCTTGAAAAGTTTGCCCCCTCACATATACTAATGTGCCACAAACAGGACGTTAATATCACCAACCATTCCCATTTTATTAAGGTGTATCCATATAAATAGCCCACCCTGTAGATTATCCACAATTCTTACTTTCCACATTACCATGACATACATAACGTAGATAAATACAGTCCATCCACACATACAGTAAAGGCATTTCAAAATGACCAAGGACAGTAAGATTCATTCTCAAGACAGCAGGACATTGAGTTAAAACTTGCAAGTGAATGAAGCAATAATTGCGGGATTTGGGTCACTGATCATCCTAAAGGGACCAGGCATAAATATATTCATTATGCAATGACCCTTCACCTGCAATCCAGCTTGTACAGAAAAATGGGAAATGCTTTTATCGGCCAAGCATACAGCGTCCATCATGACTTAATAGAGTATTTTGACAAAAGAAAATTAATTGATGTCATAAAGAGCCATGTGCTCAGAGTGGAACGATGCCGGATGTATTCAACTGAGTACCAAAAGCACGGACTGCCATAATCACACAATCTAATCTGGTTTTAAGAAAAGAAAGCCAGACTACACAAATCGACAACGTTATATCTGCTGAGTTCCCAGATCCAATCAGAGATCCCAACCTGCATGTGACCAGGAACACAATCCATGGAGCATGTGGACATCTCAACCTCAATTAACCGTGTATGAAGCATAGAAATGCAGCAAGAAATACCCAAGATAATTGTGATAGAAGTGACACAGTAATGCCCATGAGTGATGACACGCTACCAAAGGAAAATGACATTTTCTTAAAAAAAAAGCCAAGATTTAAATTGTCCATGTACTCCAGCTAGTACAGAGTAAAATAATGTTTGTATAAGCGAATCTCTGTCTCTGGTCACCTTGTTCTCAAGGACTGTTGTCATAACATAACTTCATGACCCTCATTCCGACAAGAACATTGTTAAGATTTTTAATGTTTTAGATTTCTGTTCTGGTCACTGAACACTGTGAGTAAAGATAGAGTTACACAGACAAAATATACAGCTACACAAAAGATTTTTAAAGATCTGCGGCTGTTTGTCTCTGTTCTCATCTAAAAAACAAAAAAAAAAAATGAATTCTGTGCATTGGTCTCCAGGGCACTACCTCTCTATTCCACATTTGGTCCATGTTCTGTCATTCATATGGAAATATTCCAGAAACCTTGGACATGATGTGGATGTTCACCCTGAATAGGGCAACAACTAATAGCAAAGCAGGACACACACACACCTACCAATATAGAGCCATTTAATCCTCCTACTGGAAAGGTTTTAAGGAGCAATGGAGGTAGTTTCTTACAACGGCACTGCTTCTAGATAGAGTGTCGAATAATTGACTATGACCAGGATGTCATGCCCTTTTGGGCTGCTGATGTCCATTCCAATTTGCTCAAATGGCATGCTTATCACCAGCAGGGGAATTTCTGTAGCAGGGTGGACTGTTGGTCTGTAGTCCACACTGGACTGCGCTGGCAGAGGTTTTTCACCTTACTGTTTGATTCCGGCCAGTGAATTTGATCTCGGATCTTTTCCATCCTGCTCTTGGCCCCCAGATGTCCCCTGAAAGGTTTGAAATGAGCCAGGTGCATGACCGTGTCAACTTGTGCCTGTAGAACCACGAGGAGATCACACGTCTCACCTTACCTCAGTGTGGCCTCACTCTTAATCTTAACCACCTGCTCCCAGCAGCGTTTTAGATCTTCCTTCTGTTGCTGTGCCAAACTCCCATTGTGCTACACCTGCTGAGACATCAGAAAGGGATTAGAGAAACCATTAGCATTAGCTTCTTCCCCGGCATTCACATTGTCATTCTGGAGTTTGCACCAGCCTTTGCACCAACCTTTTTCTCCACAGATGGCGCTTCCTTACGGGCAGTAAACTGGGCCAGTCACAACCTAAGAGTATAGGCACAGGCAAGTCAGGAATTATATTGGCTTTTACATTGTACTTACCCCTGTGGTCATCAACCACCGTGTGTACCTCTGGAACCTCCTGCCAATCGCCATGGTCACTGGTAACAAGCACTTGGTTTGCCTGGCGGTGCACTGGGTGGAACCAAAAAAAGGACGGGCGAGCGTAATGGGACTTTCCATGTCAAGCAGCACGGCGAGCAAAGAACCATTCACTTTAATCCACTGCGTTGATGCGGACACTGCTTCTTTGGTGCAAAGTCAATTCACTGTGTCAGATGCAGCTAAGAAGTCCAGGAGGATGAGAACAGATATCAGTTTAGCTGATCTAGCAGCATGGAGCTTCTTAGTGTGACAGATGGGAAGTCTCTGTGCCCTTTGAATCTGGATTGGTTGGGATAATTGAAATTGTTCTGTGAGAGGTAGAGACATTTGATGGTAAACAGTGCATTCAAGAACTTTAAAAAGAAAAGAGATAAGTTAGCAGGCAATAATTGCTGATGTCTGCTGGATCCAGGCAGGGTTCTTGAGGATGGAAATAACCCATGTCTTCTTCAAAGCAGTAGGACAAGATGGTTCATGATGGTTGTGATGAAGGCACTGTGGGAGGGATTGGAACTAATGAACAGGTGGTGGGATTAGAGGACAAGATAATGTGCTGAATTTCATCAGTTGGAAGTTCTGCTGTAGCAGTTGGGTTGGGAGTGAAGGTCTGGCTGATATTTGGCTCCATCATAAAATATGGTAAAGTCATCACCAGTCAGAGTAGTGGGAGTTTGCAAGGATTATGTACAGAAACTTCCAGCTTTTTTCTGTAGAACAGAAGTCACTGTTTATCTGTTTTAGCAGAAGTCACTTCACATGAGAATTTAGAGGAAAGAGCACAGTGAGAAACAAGATCTGTATCAAGCTGTGATTTCTTCTATCTTCTCTCTGCGGTTCTTAATTCTATTCGGTTGTTGGACAATACATTGAATAGCCAGGGAGCAGGACAAGAAATCTTCCTTGGTTTAGAGGACAGACTGCATAGGAAGTCGATGGCTGAGAAAGGAGAGGAGAGAAAAGTATCAGAGGCAGTCTCTAGTGGTAGAGAGGAAAGGGAATCTGGGTCAGGGAGGGTTGATAGGGTGCAGGAAAACACAGAGAAAGGGGAGATAAAGTCAATGTTTCTGTCTTTAGAAGGGATAGGAAGAATAGAATGATGTGAAGGATACCAATTAATAATTAGATTGTAATATTGATGATATCTGTGGCTGGGGAAGGGCAGCAGAAAATCAGGTCAAGAGAATTTCCTCTCGTGTGTGGGAGGGTAGCTGTTAAATGTTAACGAGAAAGAGTTAAGGAGAGGGAGAAGGAAAGAGGACTGGAGTTTGCACTGCAGGACTGTGGATGTCCAGGACCGAACTTGCCTACCCTTGCGCTAGACACGTACAGTACAGACCAAAAGTTTGGACACACCTTCTCATTCAGAGAGGTTGAATTTGTATCATGGCAAGAAAAAAGCAGCTAAGTGAAGAAAAACGAGCGGCCGTCATTACTTTAAGAAATGAAGGTCAGTCAGTCGGAAAAATTGGGAAAACTTTGAAAGTGTCCCCGAGTGCAGTCACAAAAACCATCGAGCGCTACAAAGAAACCGGCTGACATGCGGACCGACCCGGGAAAGGAAGACCGAGAGTCACCTCTGCTGCGGAGGATAAGTTCATCCGAGTCACCGGCCTCAGAAATCGCAGGTTAACAGCAGCTCAGATCAGAGAGCAGGTCAATGCCACACAGAGTTCTAGCAGCAGACACATCTCTAGAACAACTGTTAAGAGGAGACTGTGTGAATCAGGCCTTCATGCTAGAATATCTGCTAGGAAACCACTGCTAAGGAGAGGCAACAAGCAGAAGAGACGCGTTTGGGCTAAAGAACACAAGAAAGAACACAATAAAGAAAACTCGCTGAATGAGAAGGGGTGTCCAAACTTTTGCTCTGTACTGTACATACACCTTCAATATAAATAGCTAAGCCCTACCTACAAGTCACACCTTAAAGAAGCCTAAAATTACTAATTAACTACTATTACTACTACCTGAGAACAAATTACTTTAGACCTACCTCAATCAGTAAAAAACTGGTATATGCCAAGTGATGGTTACGACTTACAGCAAATGAAAACCCCAAAAATGTACAAAAATGTGAATATTACTTAAGGCCAATAAAAAAAAATTAAACACAGAAACATTGGACTACTGAAAAGTATAAACATGTCCAACACTCAATCGTTGATCGGCTCTACTGTACCTTTGCATTAATTATCAGTCTGCGGCACTGCTGAGATGTTATGGAAGCCCAGGTTGTTCTGATAGCGACCTTCAGCTCTTCTGCATTGCTGGGTCTGGGGTCTCTCATCTTCCTCTTCACGATAGCCCATAGGTCCTCTGGGGGGTTTAGATTGGATGAGTTTGCTGGCCAATTAAGCACCACAGTCCTTAAACCAGGCTTCTTTTCCAGTCTTGCTGGAAAATAAAATCAGCATCTACATGAAGCTGGTCAGCAAAGAAAAGCATGAAGTGCCGTAAAACCTCCTGGTAGACGGCTGAGCTGACCATGGGCATGATAAAACACAGTGGACTAACAGCAGCAGATGACAGGGCTCCCCAAACCATGATTGAACTTTACTTTGGACCTTAAGTTTCTCCGCCTCTTCTCTCTTTCTCCAGACACTGAGGCCTTGATTTCCAAATTAAATGCGGAATTTACTTTGATGGGAAAAACGGCCCAAGTCCTTTTTTGTCTTTAGCCCAAATAAGGCGCCTCTGACGTTGTTTCTGGTTCGGGAGTTGCTTGTTGTGGCGGAATGTGACAGTTGTAGCACTGACTCTAGCTGCAGTCCAGGTGCTTGTGATGAATCTCCCCCACTTTCTGTGAGTTTGGTTCACAATCCTCTTAATGCTACAGTTATCACTGTTGCTTGTGCACCTTTTTCTACCAATGTTTTTCTTGTGTTTCACCCACCAGGGCCCCAGTGATCATCTTCTGGGCAACTGTCAAGTCAGCGATCATCCCCATGGTGGTGTAGCCCACTGACCCAGACTGAGACACCATCTAAAGACTCGGGAAACCTTTGCAGGTGTTTTGAGTGAATTCGCTGTAACACCATAAGGAATATTTTACTTTTTCACAATATCAACATTTTCTGAGATACTGAAGTTTGGGTTTTCATTAGCTGTAAGTCATAATCATCAAAATGAAACGAAATGAAACATGTCAATCTTTGTGTAATGAATCTATAAAATATTGGAGTTTCACATTTATTTTATTAAATATTGAAATAAATCAACTTTTTGATGATATTCTAATTCATTAAGATGCACCAGTGCCTTGCAAAAGTATTCATACCCTTCGAATTTGTCCACATTTTGTTATGATATTTAAATGTACTCATTTAACACTAATCTTAACTAAGAATAGACAGATAAGATGAGGCATTGTGATGTTACACAAACCAGAACACAAGGCCAGAATGAGTGATAACAGAAATTCAAAGCATTTTTCGTCTCGGTGAAGGTTCATAAATACCACAAGCGCTCTAAGATCATCATACCTGGTATGATCGTGCTCGACCCTGCTGCAAGATGGGCCTTCATGGAACGACTTCTGCACTTTTATTGCTTTTTCCAATCATGCTAGTGCAGGCAACAACCTCCAATAATACGTAAGATCTCTTTCTCTCTTTCTCTCTCTCTCACTCGCTATACTGTATATGTTATGTTATGGAAAAACTTGTTGTGCTGATGACATTTTTAACATAATTATTATTTTTTTACTTTAAAAACTTAATTGGTTCCAATAAATAAATAAATTAGTATATTGATTAATTAGTTAGTTAATTAAATAAAAATGTGAGTGGTATGATAAAGATTTTCTGGATTTTTTCAGTAAAAAAAAAAGAAAAAAATATATATATACTTTTTTCTTTTTTTCTTCTTTTTTTTTCACTGAAAAAAGTCCAGAAAATCTTTATCATACCACTCACATTTTTATTTAATTAATCAACTAATTAATCAATGTACTAATTAATTAACATTTTATATATATATATATATATATATATATATATATATATATATATATATATATATATATATATATATATATATAGTGAACATATATATATATATAAAATGGCGGTGAGAGAGAGTGACTACAGTTTCATTGCTATAATTGCAAAGAACCTACCAGAATCAACAGTGCAGAGTATTAGATTAGCATATAGAAACCTAAATGAATTTGCTTTTGCTCTTTTTTTTTTATTTTTTATATTTGTCTCCTTCAGTGTTTACCTGTTGGCAGTGACATCCAAGACTGTAGGTGGCACTACAGAAACATTCTGCGTCACGGTCATTCCCTCTGAATGCGTTTCTATAGAAGTGACCCTCGAGTATAATCAACACAACAGCTTAACTCTTCTAAAGGAAGAATTCATACAACAAGATTACCACCTGTGTGTCCCGTTCCAGGTCTGATGAATATACAGTATATTGCTTTATATATTTGCCAATTACATTATTTGTTTAAATGAATGTTACAGTTGATGATGATGATGATGATGTGGCATCACTGTGGTGGAGTGGTTGGCACTGTGCCCTTGCACGTCCAGGGTGGAGGGTTCGAGTTGTGCTTTCGGGTTTATGTGCTTGGTGGGTTGCCCCCGGGAACAATGATTTCCTTCTACAGTCCAAAGACATGCCGAGCAGGGTAACTGGAGTTTAAAAAATGCCCATAGTTGGTGTATGTGTGGTTGTGCCCTGCAATGGACTGTCTCTCCTGATGTACCCTGTCTTGTGGCCCTGCGATAGGCTCCAGGCCTCCTGCAACCCTGTACAGGATGAGTACTATACAGAATAAGTGTGTGAGATGATGATGATGATGATGATTAACCATTTTGTTTCTAACAGGTTCCTGTTGTAAGTGTTGACACAGTGGCATCCATAAAGGTTCAGATTAAAGGAATCAAAACAATCCTGAACAAGACAACACAGATCCTCATCACACCTCCAGCAGAACTGATCATCATTGAGACAGACAAACCCATCTACAAACCAGGACAAACAGGTAACTTCAGACTTTGATTGCGGTTCAATAAGAGTCACATTTGGTAGTTGATTGGAGACCAAAACACAGTTATGTTAATACATCTGACTGCATGTCCATTCATGGTGTCCACAGTGAACAGATTTCAGAAATGCCAATCTATGAAATCTTTTAAAAGTCTCTCATAGACATTTTAGTTGACATTTTTGCAGGTTTATAGTCACAGGTATCCAAAATACAGTACTCTGGTACAGATGGCTGTTAAGTTCCATTACATACTGTAAGTCATGGTGAGATGTGACAGCTGGTAGACAGATCTTGGCAGTTCTGTACGAGGTTGGCTTGGTTCATAGGGAAGTAAACCTTAACATTTTTGCAATGTAGCTAATTCATAGTCCATTTGTAGGTGATTAAGGCTCATGAGCCACAGAGTCAAGTGACCAGCACCCATCAATATTCTCAATTCGAGACAGTTAAGCACACTTTAGTGAAAATAAAAAAGATCTGGGTAAAGGTAACAAAGTAATCTTATGTATTTTCTTGGTGACTGCACATCTGACCCTAACCCTAACCCTAACCCATTTAGCTAGCAGTTTGGCTGTTTTAACATACATTCTTAAGAAAGTGTTAAAAAACAAGTCAGTCTTATAATAAAAACACCATTATTATATATATTTTTTTCTTCACAGTCATGTTCCGCATTGTTTCTCTGGACACCAACTTCCTCACCCACAATCAGATGGTTTGAACGTTTTATTAGTTTCTCCCCTAGAAATATCTTTCTATCTATCTATCTATCTATCTATCCATCCATCCATCCATCCATCCATCTATCTATCTATCTATCTATCTATCTGCTGGTGTATGTACATGTATGTGTGTTTAATCTGATTCAAAGAGTTTTTCTTTTCTTCTTCCTTCCATTTCAGTTCCTGACTATAGAAATGCAGGTACGATGTCATGCAAACAGATTCTCACTAACTGAGTTAACATTTAGTATTTTGACATGCTTTCTGTTTAAAACACAATTTATATTTAAACATAATCTCTTATCACTTTCAGGTTCTAGGGACCACAGCATAAAAATTCAAATCTTATTAGCTAATCATTTATTTCATGAAAAACTATTTGAATTTCAGGACCCAAACTCGAACCGCATTGGTCAGTGGCTGAACGTCACTACAAACAGCGGTCTTGTGGATCTGTCGTATCCCGTAAACTCTGAGGCCATGGAAGGATTTTATCTAATCACGGCCCGGGATGAGAAAAACAACGCTGTCACACAAACGTTTGAAGTCAAGGACTACGGTCAGGCGCAGCTTATCTTTATTATTCATGTCTAAAAAAAAAACAACAAATATAGCGTATCTTTATTTCGGTGATAATATTATGATGATTAGTGCAAAAAAACTTATCCAAGTTATTGAGTCCCATTATCTCTTTTATACCACAATGAAAACAATGTTTCATCGTAATATAAACAAATACTGTGTATGATATGAATTTAAATATTAAAACCAGATTTAGAAAATATCTGTTAATATCAACTTACATAGAAATAAAAAGCTTTGTTTAAAATAAATGATTAATTGCAATTATTCTGAAAGAATCTTCTTCTTTTAAAACTAAAAGAAAAAAATATTTATTTTGCTGTTTTATTTATTTATTTTAAGATTAAGATTCAGATTCGGCACAGTGAAATAATTTTTTTGCATAGCCCAATTACTAAGCTGGAATCGGAGCACAGGGTCAGCCAGGATACAGCACAGCTGGAGCTAAAGAATTTACAAAATATAATTCAAATATATGTACTTTATACATATTACAATTCCTGATGATGTCATTTTTTAAAAATTTAAATGTATAATCTTCAGCATTATGCTTTTTTAACGTGCTTTTCTGCCCATGGTTGTGACATTCTCTTCCATTGGATTGAATTGAAAATGCCTTTGAAAAGACCCTTAACAAGAGCATTGTATGTAAACTGGGACCAATAACTATCTGCGTTCCTTATAGTTTTCTGACTTTATTGTATAATGATAACCCTAGAAATTGCAGCTCTAAAGGCATCCAAGTAGAAGGAGATCCACAGCAATCTTTATTGTGTCCACATGGTACCATTCACAGTCATCACAGTCATGTGGCATTTTAGGCTGCTACAGTACAAGTGCTAATTGAGTTATGACAACCAGAAGTAGGGCATCAGGATGGGTTAGGAAGAGTTCAGAGTCAGTGGTATCTCAGGAGTGCGGAGATTCTGAGGTATTATGTATTTAAAAAAAAAAATAATAAAAAAAAAATATATATATATATATATATATATATATATATATATATATATATATATATATATATACCTGTATATATGAGGATCATCCTGCACTTGTGTTACATGTTATCTGTAACTTAGTTGAAACTTTTGTGAACATTATTTAAGATAGATCCAACCTCGGTGGCTTTCAATTAAAACAAAAAGCGTTCACGAAAATAATAAGGCGGCAAAAGCGGCCTTGATGTAACCAAGGATAAAGATTTGTTTGGTTAGTAAGATATTTCTTTTTTAAACACTTTGTGAAAGTGTTTATACATTTAAGCTCAAGCAGACTGTAGTGCTCCTAAATCGTCCATTGTTTCTAACAAGTGCCAAGACGTTCAGATTGCCAGCAACCATAAGTACCAACATGTTGTTCAACTATTTATTACAGTTCTGCCAAAATTTGAAGTGACGGTGACGTTTCCTTCAGTCTTGACCATCCTGGATACATACGCCATACTGAAAGTGTGTGCAGAGTAAGTTAACTTAATAATGTCTTATTTAATTACTTCACCTTTTTTAACTTTTTTTTTTTTTTAACAATACAGTTGTAACATTAAAATAGTCACTAATATCTGTACTGAAAATAGAACAAAACTTATTTTTTTATGTTATAAATTACAGAATGTTTTCGGTTGTTTTTTGGATTGCTTTACTTTATAACGTTTGGAAATTAGTTTTTTTTTTTTTTTCTTCTTATAATTAGTTTTAGAGTTTGTTCTCCGTTATTCACAGATATACATACGGCAAGCCGGTGAACGGGACGGTGACGGCCACCATCTGCCGTAACAGTTACAGGAATTGGTTCCTTCCAACAGGAACTACACCACTACCAAACATTTGCAGGAATTATATAACAGAGGTTTGTCACTTATAAATGAACACATATAAATGAACAGAAGAAATACCGCGTGTCCTCTACTGAACTTCTTCTACGTACTTTGTGACTTGAAACTTCCTTAGAAAGTCTTTTCATTATTTTTCAAAGTTCTTTAAGTCTTGAATCTTAGCTACTACTCAAATGGGATTCATTTTCCAACACTTAATTAAGTACAGTGGTGACCAAAAGTATTTAGACAAAATGTTGTTGAACGTCGGAAGGACATTCTCATTTTTTTAAATAATGGCAGTCATGATAATAACTAGCTCCCTCATAAGTAAACTAAACCAGCTCATAAGTATTAATTGTCATAAGTACAATTATTCAGCCACATAGGCGTGAAATAATTAGTGACATCAACCCCCCCCCCCCTCCCCCCCCCAAACCCACCGGATAAACATCTGTCACATTATTATAAAGTCTTTTGACACATTTTGTATTAAACATTTCTACTTTTTTAGTGCTTTTTTTATTTTAGTGGAAAAACACTTTTGACAAATGTAAACTGGACTTAATTGTCCCCTTCATGTAAAAATGATCCAAAATCAAAACAAAACATACATTCTTAGCCCAGTCAAGAATAAGCATTTACTAACAATGAGTAAATAATTTTGTTTGGCATTATTAATATCCTATCAATAGCAACTAAATGTAAGTTACTTTATAAATGTTAGGTGATGGTGTGTTTATGCTGTTCATGCTTGAATTAATGATCAAATATTTAACAAATGACACCAATTTCCTCACTTAATTTGGTGTTAAAGTAATAAAATTTTTTTAAAAATATATAATTTAAATTTAAATTTAAAGTAATGCACACACATCCTAGTGTCAGGAATATTACACATTTATTACTATATATTTATTTAGAGTGTTTTAAAGTCATGGGATGATTTTAATAACTAATAATTATTACTCAATTTGAATTTCATGAAATAACTTTTTTTTCTTTCTTCTTTTGCTTCAGACTGACGCGTCGGGCTGTGGAGTACGCGTCCTTAATCTGATGGACTTTGCCTTAACCGATTCACGCTATGAAAGTGTAATCACAGCTCAATGTGAAGTGGAAGAACATGGAACGGGTTAGAGATTATTTTAATGGCATCACTGCTTAGTTTTCAGCACTGTCGCTGTTCAGCTCTATGTGGGTTTGTGTGTATGGACTGTGTGTGTGAGTGCGATGGTTTGGCTCCCTGTCCAAGTTTTACTCTGCTTTATGCACAAAGTCTCCCACTACAGTACCTTGTACCCACAACCCGGTAGAGGGTCAAATCTTTAGAACATGAATGAATAAAATAAAACTGTGAACATAATTAAAGTAAACTGCAGTTTAATTTATATATATATATTTTTTACTATTGGCCATTTTTACTATGAGACGTTTCTGAAAAGACTTTTTGACTAGTTTTAACTTTATTTTTTCTTAATTGGCAGATTTACGTACTGTATGTTCTTTGCTTGTAGAATACAAATATTTTTTTTATGGTTTATAATCATAAATTGTATTGCAATATATTTTCACTTTAGTTTCCGCTTTTCTGCTTTTTTTTTTTAAAGCATAAGTTACAAGGCTTATGTAGAATAATGAAATTTTATAGCTATTGTTCTAAATCATTAAGTGTTGTTTATAATCTTCATGACAAAATCTTAAATACTGTACCATAATTGTTTTTTTTTTCCACTGCAACGTAAAAATGCAGTTTATATTACTTTATAAATTACGTGTGTGTCAATTGATTTTTTTTTTTCATTTTCACCATGATTGTAATTTAAAATTTGTGCTAACGCTATGTTTATCCTGTAGGTGTGACTCTGACCGGTTCAGCCAGGTCTTCTATAACAACTAATATTCTAACACTTTCATTTGCGGATTCACCAACAACGTTTAGGCTCGGAATGACTTACGAAGGAAAAGTAAATCATTTATTGATCTTTAATATAAATTCATTTGAATACATTATTGTGTTGTTAAAAACTAGAGAGTTTTACTGCCTTAATGTGAGCACAGTGTCACTACCAGGTTAGTTAATGTTTAAATAAAACTATTATGATGCACAATATGCTAACTAGCTAGAATCAAGTAAGCTAGTTTGGTACATAATTAAATCCAGGACATCAGCTCTTTATTTTATATAGTGTAAAATAGTTTTACCTTTAAAGCAGATCATTCCCTTCTTTCCATGTCAGCTTAATGGATTTGAATTTTTTTTGGTTTCTGATATCGTCCTTTGGTGATCCTGTCCTGTCTTTCTGCATTAGATTAAAGCGACCGACCCAAAGTTGAACCCTATTAGAAGCAAAGTGGTGCATCTGACTGTAACGTACAGCACTAATACAAAAACAGTCCAGAAGTTGGTCACAAATACTAACGGGACTGCAGAGTTCTCCCTCAACACGGACTCGTGGGGTTCGAATACGATCAGTTTACAGGTGGGTCGAGTCTTCATTGTTGTTTCTGCTGCTGCTGTTGTTGTTGTTTTTCTTTTATGAATTTCCGTTCATGTGAAAAATGGAAGATCATCTCTATTAGAGAAATAAATAGCTTTAAAATTAAGAAAGAAAATTTTCTTTCTTGCTTTTTTTTTTTCTGTTTTCTGTCACACAGGCTCAGTATGAAACGACTGACACACCAGTGCCAGTCGGGACGAATCAGCTCACTCCGTACTACCCCACCGCGTCCCTCTCCCTTCAGCCTTTCTACTCCAAGAGCCAGAGTTTTATTAAGTTGAACAGCAGCTCGACGGCTTTCGGCTGCAAACAAAATGGCGTCATCGGGGCTCAGTACATGATACACAGCAGCGCGCTCAGACCCAACGAGAAAACCTTATCCTTCTTCTACATGGTGTGTTTGTCTTCCTCTATAGCATTGGATTATAATCAATGATTCAAAAATATGTTATAAATATAATATTGCAGGATGAAAAGTACTTGTATTGCGCTCACTAACATTAAGTGATGTTTACAGAAGTAAAACTGCAAAAAACCCCATGCATCATGTGCTCTTATTCCTTCTATACAGAAGGTCTGGTTACAAGTTTTAAACCTCATGACATTTTTTTGTTGTTATTGTTTTTTTTTTATTTTTATTTTTTTTTTATACCAGGAATATAATTTAATGCATTTCAATTCATGCAGCTTGATTTTTCTGTCTTCAGGTGATGAATAAAGGACAATTGGTTCAACGAGGGCAAATCGTAGAAAACCTCGACCATGGAACAGGTTCATTAACATCACACCATGCAGGACATCACCGCAACTTATTAAACCAAAGTGCTAGTAAACGTCAGCTAGTAAACTTCTCATTGGATTCCGTTTTTAATTTTTTTTTCTTTTGGCAGTGCACAAGGGCAATTTGGTGGTGACTCTTCAAAAGATGCAAAAGCTGACCCCAGTTGCTCAGGTGATCCTGTACACAGTCCTGCCAAATGGCGAGGCCGTGGCAGACAGCAGGAACTTCCCCATTGAGCTGTGTTTGGCTAACGAGGTCAGAAAGTAACATTAAACTGGCCTATGTCTATGTTTAAGTTTTAATGTCTACTGTAGGTTTAACGTCCAATAAAATGTCCCTTCTCAAATACACACATAGATAATGTACATATATATCATTTGTACAGAAGTTGGCAGATGCATTTCAATATGACCAGAGTTATAACACGGTTTCCTTCCTGATTACAAATACATGATTGATGATAAAAAGAAAAAAAATCTGTAAAAAAAAAGAAGAAAAAAAAGCCAAAGATTTCTGGCAGTGCAGGAAGGGCGTGCCAGCTTGGTAAGGACCATCATTCAAATACATCTCCAATAAACCACAACACTTTCCTGGCACTTGCTCAGTAAAGCTACGACTCTCGCTCTTGATGTGCCAAAAGATCACAATCAGAACATCCGTGTTCATGCCTGAAAGCCTTTTTTTCTCTCCAGACTTCCAACTGTTTTACCATTTGAGCCAGAAGAATCATCCTTCTTCAACTTGATTACGTATGATCACCACCGAACTGGATACATGGTGTATCCTCAGGAAGGTGGAAAGTGGACAGGGAGACTTGGTGGTGGAATGAGGAAGTCCAGGAGTGTATACAGAGAAAGAGGTTAGCTAAGAAGAAGTGGGACACTGAGAGGACTGAAGAGAGTAGACAGGAGTCCAGGGAGATGCAGGAGATAAGGTAAAGATAGAGGTGGCAAAGGCCAAACAAAGAAAATACAGTATGAGGACTTGTTTGCTAGGTTGGACAGTAAGGAGGGAGAGGTGGATCTGTACAGGCCGACAAGGCAGAGAGATAGAGAGGGAAATAATGTGCAGCATGTTAGAGTGATTAAATATAAAGATGGAAATGTACTGACAGGTGCCAGGAGGGTGATGGGAAGATGGAAGGAGTGCTTCGAAGAGTTGAGGAATAAGAAAAATGAAAAAGAATGAAGAGTGGAAAAGGTGACTGTAGTGGGGCAGGAAGTAGCGAAAATCAGTAAGTGAAGTGAAGAGGCAACAAATGAGTCCATCAGAGGGAGAACCCACGTTAGACGTTTTGGAGATAAAGTCAGAGAGGCCAGATTGAGGTGGTTTGGTTTGGTATAGAAAAGGGATTGTGAATATATCCGTAGCAGGAAGCTGAAGGATCTAGAGGAAGAGCAAAGAGGAGATTTATGGATGTAGGGAGTGAGAGGACATGAAGTTAGCTGGTGTAAGAGAAGAGTATGCAGAGGACAGGGTTAGATGGAGGCAGTTGATTCACTGTGGCGACCCCCGAAAGGGAACAGCCGAAACACGAAGAAGAAGAAGAAGAAGTTCATTATGCTTAAAAGTGTTAATGGAGTGATCAGCAGAGTTGGGTTTCCATTATGGTCATAGGTTTCTGTTAAGCCCAACTGATTTACAGTATTGTGATGTTATTGAGTGATATTAATCAACCCGTTAAATATCACTATGAAGTCAATAAAAGTCATGTATTGTACCTCAATCACACCTACACATATCCTGTTATAAATGATAAATAAATCAACGCAATTGTTTTTAATGAATAACCACTTTTTTTTTAATTCATTGATGTCATTCATTGTCATGGTCTTAGGTGTCTCTAAAGTTTTCATCTTCTCCTGAGCTCCCTGGTGGTCAGACGTCACTCACCCTGAAAGCCGCTCCGGGTTCGCTGTGTTCAGTGAAGGCAATCGATCAGAGTCTGCTGCTGCTGCAACCAGAGAGCGAGCTCAACATCCAATCCGTGGGTTTAAACTGAAAAAAAAAAAAAAGTTTTAGGTTTGGGGCAACGACAAGCCAATTAAATATGTTTGCCAAAAAAAAAAAAAAAGTCTCTGACAAATCCTGCCATGTGCATCATAATTGGTTATGAGAATTCGGGCTTATCCATGATTGGTTAGATTTTCCACCTGTTTTCATTTTACAGCGTTAGGGATCAAAGAGCTCACAATGCCAGGTCTTATCAGGAACGATGTCACATCTTCTTGTTCCAGGTGTTCAACATGCTGCCTTTCCAGACGTTATCAGGATATCCGTATAACATCAATGATGAGTATCTGAACACATGCGGGTCGAGCCCACTGATCAAGAACATCGCATTGATTCGTTTACCTCCAAACCCTGGAAAGGTGGATGTGTACAACATGTTTAAAGTAAGACACCATTCTTTTGTAAAAGTACATTTTCACTGTAGGATTGTTAGGATCACAATATGAATTCTGTGTTCTGATTGTGTAAAAAAAAAAAAGGGGGGGGGGGGGTCATAATTTTTTTTTAACAGTAAGATGACAGCAACTCTGACAGTCGTGTAGCACCTGCACCACATATCAACTAAATATTATAATACATTAACATTATTGTAAGAGCGGAGTCTCACAATACACAATCTGAGCCTAGTTATGAATGAAAAAGGCTCGTTATTTAAAAAAGGAAACATTTTAATCATTGTTAAGGTAAGTCCTTTAAAAGTGATATTTAAACTCTACAGACGGAGCCTCCAGTGTTATTTTAAGTTTTATAAAATCTTCAAAACAGAGAAGTGTTCATTTTTTGAAATAACACAAGTTGCATTCTTCTTGCATTAATAGAGACGATTAAATAAAAAATTAAGAGAACTTGAGTTTCATTCTTTTATAAATTCACAGTTGTAAAAAAAAAACAAAGAGGAATGAAACACCTTGAGATGTGTCATTAAACCCTGTTATGTAGCTTATTTCTTACATTTTCAGCAGTCAGAGTGTTGATGTGAACAATTCAAAATACACTTTATACATTTCCTGTACATCGCAGACAGCCTAGCTTCATTGTGCAGTTATCCTGTGTTTTTTTTTAAATGGTCAAATATAAAACTTGTGTTTATTTTTTGTTTTTTTTTACTCTTAGGGTGTTGGAATTAAAATCCTCACCAACGCAGACGTAAATAAACCTTCAAATTGTGTGCCTGGCGTGCTGTACATGAGTGCTAATCGAGTTTCCAAAGGTAAATTTTTTTATTGTTTGCCTTAATGATACAGTATGTGTGTGTGCTTGAGTTTCATGAATACACCCTCTGGCCAGAAGAAAAGTCAAACCCTCTAATATTTCATTGGACTTTCTTTAGCTTTGACTGTGAGCTTTTTTTTAATTTAGTCCCAATTGAGAGTATCTATCCAGTGCTGAAAACTTTAAAGCACTTTTTGTAAGTCACTCGGGATAAGAGCGTCTGCCAAATGCCTAAATGTAAATGTAAATGTAAAAATGTTCTCAGGCCGCTTATGAATTATGCTTTGGGTCTTTATGCATTTGGCATCTAATGGGGTTTTAAGCATCATCCTACTGCTTTTGTTAGTAGTCACATGATCAATAAACATAAAGTAAACAGCACCCATACAGTACCACTCATGGCCCACTGGGCAGTTTTTTCGCTTTTCCATAATTTCCCTCATTCTGTTTAAAGTTGATCGTTGCCTTACTATACGAGCAGTTATTGTTCCAACTGTAGATTATTTTATTAGTTGATTTTTGCCAATAGGTGATCTCTTAGTTTGGAGTCTTTGTTTTTGGTAGAAAATCTTCTTCTGATTGTTCATCTTGACAAAGACATGCCTACTTCTTGGAGTGTGTTCTTGTACATAACCTTAAAACGTCTCGAGTTTTCATCATTTACTTTTAACTACCATTAAACATGACTAGATATCTATTTCTATTAAAGATGTACAATCTGGAGTGATGGCCGCACCTCTTGCCCCCGCCATGGAAACTGCTTCAGCTGGCCCAACTTCAAGTTCAAACCAACCGATCGTTACTGTCCGCACATATTTCCCAGAGACATGGATCTGGGATCTTGTTCCAGTCAGGTGTGTATATTATTATGAGTAGTTTTTTAAATTTCCCCTCAGCCTTTGTTATTAATTCAGGAATATTTTTCCTACAGTCAGTCTGGAGTGACGGCCATTAATAAAACAGTCCCGGATTCCATCACTACGTGGCAGACTGAAGCGTTTTGCACGTCGCCTATCGGGTTCGGAGTCGCCCCAAGCACTCAGCTCACCACCTTCCAGCCTTTCTTTGTGAGCCTGACCATGCCGAGTTCCGTCATCCGAGGAGAAGTGTTCACACTCAAGGCCACCGTCTTCAACTACCTCCAGAGCTGTATGATGGTGAGCTGAGATGTTTGGTATAATTGTATTTTCTTAAACAAAATATTTTTAGCTATACAGTGGAACCTTGAATTACGAGCATAATTCGTTCCGGAAGTGGGCTCGTGTTCCAAAACACTTGTAAACCAAATCATCATTTCCCATAAGAAATAATGAAAACTCAAATTATTCGTTCCAGAGCCATAAAAAATAAATACATAAAAATAATTAATACAATCTATAAAGTGAAAATAAAACAAATTAACGTGCACTTTACCTTTAAAAAAAAGTACAAATAAATCCCAACAGATAAGTGTTTCTATTGGTGCGCGCAGGCGCCGTGTGTGTGTGTGTGTGTGTGTGTGTGTGTGTGTGTGTGTGTGTGTGTGTGTGTGTGTGTGTGGAATTACCCCTTCCATCGCCTAGTTTTACACAGTAACACTCCTCCACCCTCTCCCCACCTTGCTTTTTAAGTCTCACAACAAACAGACACACACATAAACACAGCGGAAACACTGTTTTAACAGGAAAAAAGAAATCTCTCTGACACTGGCGTGTGCGCATACTAATGTAATCACTGTTGTAAAGTAAAACAAAACAAAACAAATGAACCAGCACCTTACCATTGAAAAGAATCACGACAGAGCAGAGTTTCTGTGTGTTTGTGAAGCCGGGGAGGGGGTGAGACGGCGAGAGAGCGTCTGTGCGTGTGTCGGGGTGTGTGTGTGTGTCGGTGTCAAATTACGTGCGCGCACACACATAAGAGACGCTGAAAGACGTTGGTTGATGAAGATGTTGATTATACAAGTAAGAGATGTGCAGAGTTTCTGTGTGTTTGCGAAACCGTGGAGGGGGAGTGAAAAGGTGAGAGTGTGTGCATGTGTCGGTGTCCAATTACGCGTGCACACACATAGGAGACGATGAAACAGAGACGGAGATGTTGATTATACAAGTAAGAGACCCAGCAGGGGAGACGATTAAACATAATTCCGCGGCGCAAGAGTGACGCTCGATGTCAAAATAAGAGGCACAAGTCGGCACTCGTAAACCAAGACTTGCTCGTTTTTCAAATGAAAATTTATTAAAAATCTTTGCCCGTCTTGCGGAACACTCGTAAACCACGTTACTCGCAACCTGAGATTCCACTGTATATATTTTCTTAGTAAACTATTAATACTGTTGCGTCACATGTAGCTATAGTATGCAATGCTACCAGTTCATTTACTTTGCTATTAGTTGTGATAACTTAAACCTGTTAAACCTGGCAGGCACTATGGATCAAAAAACAAACTCATCCGCACGTATTACTAAACGGTGAGCATGATTTAATAAACTGTGAGCTCGATTACTAAAATTAAGGCAGGGATTACTTCATTCATGATCTCAGATTAATAATATAACACCAATTGTACGTTACAGGATCTTAGCTGGGAGTTATTGCGACGTCCCCCGTACAGTTCTGACCTTGACTCACCCTTGAACACCCCTCGTACATTGGGTTTCGGCTGTTACACAACCTTCTTTTTTTTTATCTTTGACATCCTTTAGACATATATTATGGATCCAAGCTTTCATGTCCATGGTTTATTTATTTGTTCCAAATTATGACTTTCCCATTTTCTGAGCCCTTTTAGTTATTTCACACTTCTTAGTCACAAGTCTGACCTTTTTACTGCATGTTAACAAATATATTGCACAGCCCACAAATCACAATTGTTTTCCAACGACCAACAATCATTGATCAACATTCTGTCCAGCACATTTGTCTTTAGCAATGTAATGTTCTTGTGAAAGAATATCTTTTTTCTACATAGATGGTCGTGATGTTTTTATTATTTATGATATTATTCAATTTAGTCCAATCCAGTTTTATTTGTATAGCGCTTTTAACAATGGTCATTGTCGCAAAGCAGCTTTACACAATCAAAATAATTATTTAATAAGTTTGTATGAAATGTGAATGAGTATGAATGAAAAATGGTCAGATCATCCCTGATGAACAAGCCGCGGGCGACAGTGGCAAGGAAAAACTCCCTGAGATGGCAGTAGGAAGAAACCTTGAGAGGATCCGGACTCAACAGGGAACCCGTCCTCACTTCATGACATTCATACTGTGTGTTAGATGCCAGGCAGTTCAGTATAACAGTTGATGTTAATATGGAGTCCAGTTAGTTATTGGAGGCTCAGGTAGACTTGTAGGAAATTCCAGTTCTGAACTATAGAGCGACTGCAGCCAGATCAAGCGCTCAGAGAAACAGCTCTCAACATCAGCCGAGGTCAGTATCGCGAACCCGTCCCTAGACACCACGCGCATTCCTGAGAGATATTATGAGCTTCTCTTTTGACTTGTGAGTGAATTCCGAGCAAACATGATTTACTCTTCCCTGAATAGTCAGGCATGCCAATCATGCAACTTTTCCTTGAATAATGATCAACTGAGAAAAAGATTTTAAAAGTTGGTTTATTTGGCAGAAAGCTGATGGACTGAACATTCTGTGTGTTAAAGGTGAAGGTGACTTTGGCTCAGTCAAAGCAGTTCTCAGTGCAAGTGTGTTTAGGCTGCAGTTATACACAATATCTGTGCGCTGATGAGAGCTGGACTTTCTCCTGGACCTTCACAGCACTGGTTCTGGGTATGTCAGCCATTTTCCTTTGATCTCAACTCATCTAAAATGTACGTTATTCCACTGGTCTTTTATTTTATTAATTTATTTTATTTTAAACATCAATTTGAACGTTATTGATAAAGAAGGTACAGTCCGAGTGTTTTCAGTAAGCTTTAGGTATGAGACCGTCTCCATTCAGCAAAGGACAAAGGAGTCTGTAGTAGCGCAATTAAGCACTATGGAGCACTGTGGATGCCCAGATGCTTAACATATCAAATCTTAAAATAGATGAGCTACACCAGCACAAGGTTTTCTGCTCAACCCAATCGGAAAGGTTTCCTCTTACAGGTCGTCAACTAGGCATTGCTACCTACAGAACTGATCCTTTTTGCTGTTCCCAACATTCAGCGTAGTAAGGAAGTGGATTTGGCCACCATAAAAATATTTAAACTTTCTCTGTTTAAAATTCTGACTTTAATGTCAGATTATCGACTTTAAAAAAAAATTTTTTTTTTTACTGTTGTAATGTTTTATCAAACTTGTCCATTGCTGCCATTTTTAATCGTAAATCAAGGTCAGTGAAGTCCTCACCTGTCTAAGGTAATAGTATTTTCCAAAAGGTATTTCTACTGCACTGTAAAAAAAATATATAGTTACCATACTTTTGCAAAAAAGTTTTGCAAAAGTATGTATACAGTATGTGTGTGTGTGTGTGTGTGTGTGTGTGTGTGTCTCTGTGTGTTACAGGTAAGGTGAGCATCAATGTGACAGCAGAGGCTGTGCAGTCAACGAGTCTGTGTAGCCAGAAAACAGTTACAGTACCAGAGAAAGGACGCATCGACACGGTCATTAACACACTCCTAGTGAAGGTGAGTACATTCTTACTTACTTAGATCAGACAGCTTAGATTAGCGGTATCGAGACATTAGATTCTTTAAAAGACTAATAAATGTACTGTATGTGTAAATGGAAAAAAATAAATGTAATTGTTCAGTTTTTTTTCTATTATGTTTGAATATGAAGATTTGGATGAAGTCCAATTTAATTCATGTAGCCATAAGCAATTCAATGCAATTGAACAAGCCAGATTTTCAACAAGCTTCAGCCCTTTCATTGACGCTGTACTTGTGACTATAATCATTATTTCTTTTTATCTTCTCCCTCTTTTTAGCCTGAAGGAAAGAAACTGTATGAAACCTACAATGTGCTTCTCTGCTCACCAGGTCTCACACACACACACACACACACACACACACACACACACACACACACACACACACACACACACACACCTTACTCTTTCACCTTGTTTATACAGACCTGATACACTATACTGTGGTAAGTGATTTAGTATAAAAAAGCCCACAGTGATCTGTTGATTATTATCATCAATATGTAGAATTTGGGGCTTTGAGAGAACTTTAGAGGAAGGTGGATTTCTGGAAACAGGTTTCAAGGCCTTTGCCAGAGCAGCGTGGTTTTGTACAGTTTTGGTTCTCCGTCTCTGTTAGATGGTGCAGTGAAGGAGACGGTCTCACTAACGCTGCCTGCGGTATTCGTGGAAGGTTCAGCCACAGCCTCGGTCTCCGTGCTGGGTGAGTCCTGAAACTGTTCTTATTTTGACATTTTCGATCATTTTGTTATACAGTACTGTACTATGCAAAGACCCACCTCATTTTTCAAATTTTGCTTTTAAAAACCTAGACTTTCTTGTTTTTTTTTTAAAAAAATGTAGTCTGGAGGAATAGTTATCCAGGCTTCCTGAGGGACTTTTGCGTCTCTCATTTTTAGCAAGTCTCCCATTTTCAGTCCAGTCCCTGTACTGTACCTGAGCATTTCAGTGGAATGTTTTTTTTTTTTAGAAGAAATGAGGCCTAAAGACATTTGTGAAGTACTGCATAAGGCATCAAGATGAGCTTTATAAATTATATTATGATAGATTGAACTTTTAAAGCCCTGCTTCCGTTTTGTTCATGTCCTTCATTAGGTTATGCACGGTTTATCAGGATCAGTCACTATTTTTTCTAGCAAAATGCAAATACACTCACTCATCATCATCAACACCGCTTAATCCTGTATTCAGGGTCACGGGGGGGCCTGGAGCCTATCCCAGGAGACTTAGGGGCACATGGCAGTGTACACCCTGGACAGGGTGCCAATCCATCACAGGACACACACACAGATACACTCACTCATTCACACACTACGGACAATTTGGGAACGCCCCTAACCGACATGGCTTTGGACTGTGGGAGGAAACCGGAGTACCCTGGAGGAAACCCACCAAGCACGGGGAGAACATGCAAACTCCATGCACACAGAGACGGGAATCGAGCCTGGCCGGGGATCGAACCCGGACCCTGGCGGTGCAAGGCGACAGTGCTGACCACTACACCACCGTGCTGCCCTATGCAAATACATGTTTGTCTTATTATTTTTTTTTACTTTGTATGCTGTTCTATTTCAAATTGAAGCTTTCATTAGAATGGAAACCAAATATTCTTTAAGACACAGACCGAAGACAGGCTGGACCTATTTTTCTTCTGAGAATATGGGGCATACAAAATATTATCATGTTATGTTTATTACGTAAATAAAATCAGACCAATGAGAAATGCTGAGTCTGTGCTAACGTCATGTCCCTGCAGGAGATCTGATGGGCCGGGCTCTACAGAACCTGGCGAGTCTCCTGGCCATGCCGTACGGCTGTGGAGAGCAGAACATGATGAACTTCGCCCCTGACATCTTCATCCTGAAGTACCTGGAGAGCACCAACCAGCTCACGCCGGCCATCAGGACCACGGCCAATAACTACCTCGTGAGCGGTGAGGACTCTTTAGAGGACAGATCTTTACATTTCTGTAGACTCAAGGACGACAGAAAGAAAACATCATCTTAATAAGTGGAGACTGATCTCTTTTAAATACCTTTCTGGAAGTTGGGAATAACTAAATTAGGATAAATCAAGTCGCTGCGTTTAAATTTTTGTCTGCTTCACAGGATATCAGAGAGAGCTGAACTACAAACACACTGATGGATCTTACAGCGCCTTTGGGATGAGCGATGCTTCAGGAAACACATGGTGAGCTTCAGAGGAAACATGAAACTGGCAACTAAACAAATGGTGACAATGAATCAAAATATTAATCTCTTTTCATACATATATTAAAAGCACTTGTACATTCAGTAGGAAATACAGAAAAGGTAATACACAAACAGAGCAGGTTTTTAAAACTAGAAACCTTTTAGGAACATTATGACTGACGTTACATCTCCGTCACGTAAACAAAATTAAACACTTTGGTTTCTTGGCTCCAGTCATTAACCCTGTGTAAGAAATTTGGGAGCAATATTTGATAGCAGACTTACTTTTTAGAAAGAGATGAGCTCCAAAGTTTCTTCCTACTCAGAGGACTTTCTTAGGTGAAGCTTTTTTCCTCTCATTTTTAAATGTTGAAAAAACAAACAAACATACATTTATCCATTTATCAGCTCCAGGAAGAGGCGGGCAAAGTACACAAATCATGTACTTTAGTAAAAGTAAAGATTTCCTGGGACATATATTACTCAAGTAAAAGTAGAAGACCTGCATTTGCATGCGTACTTCACTGTAAACCCTAATGCTCAAAGCAATTAAACACATCGAGTTAAATAATTGCATTTAGGTCAAATTAATAGACCTTTCTGAGTATTCAGAACTTTTTGGTATTTATGAGTTTGCAGAAATGACACTTTTCAAGTTAGCGGAACAAATTTGATATTTTAAGTCATTGTGAGTACTTAAGTAACAGTAACTGTCACCTTAAAGTTCCACCAACATAGAACCTATAGAGCGCTGGTGGCTCAGTGGTAAGTGTTTCGCCTGCCATGTGAAAGGCCCGGGTTCGATTCCCAGGCGGGATTATCTTCAACAGTTTATTTGATTTGCAACAAGTTCAACAAACTCAAAAATTTATAGTTCTGTTTACTTAAAATTGGAAAAAATCATTACCTCAAATATTTTGAGTTTTGCCAACTTAATCGGGTTTACAGTGTCGAATAAAAGTACAGAAGTAAAAGAAGATCAGACATACAGCTCACACTCTCTCTCTCCCTCCTGTGAATTGTGCCTGGCAATTGCAGTTTCTCTCAATACTACACAGTTAAGTAGAAATACTGGTATTTGATGTAGTATGTGGTGAAGTAAAAGTAAAAAAGAAAACGATTCGATTAAAGTATAGTTATGTGAAACATGCCTTTAATACAGTAACAAAGTAAATGAACTCAGTTTCCTCCCACCTCTGGCTCCAGGTTAGCTTACTGTAATACTTTGTACGTTGGTCCCTCATAATCCTCCTCGAACAGGTTACCATTGGTTCAAATGCTGCTGCCTGTCTTTTGGCTTATGGTCCTGGTTTTGGCGTCACTGCATGGCTTCCACTGTCTTGATGTTAGAGTTCATCTCATGCTTGTCTATAAAGCTTCAAATGATTCAGCTCACAAATACCTTGCAGCCCCGGTCTTCAATATGTTTATTCAGAGCCTCCCTTTAACTTCTTCAATATGTACCAAGGACTAAATATACAGTAAGAACAGAATTCTTGTGACTCTGCCATGCTATTTGGAAATTCTGTGCGCGTGTGTGTTCTCAGGCTGACGGCGTTCGTGATGAAGTCTTTCGGAAATGCGAAACAGTTCATCTTCATAGATGGGGCGGTTTTGGATCAGGCGATGGTGTGGCTCGGTCGGCAGCAGCAGACGGACGGGTGCTTTGCCTCAGTGGGAAAACTCATCCATACCAACATGGAGGTCAGAGACCAGTCCGAGTCCAACACCATGTCCTGTTAAAGGGAAATAAATTAATACAGAATGGTATGATGAAATGGAGTTACTGCTGCAACATTCAAGTTGATCATTTCCCTATAAAAGTGTGCGTCATTCTTTTTACATCACTACAACGTGGCAACAATTTCATCTTACAATCGTTACATCTTACCTGTGTGTTTGTTAATCAAGTTGCTGCCAGTTTTTAAAAAGATCTTTTGCTCCGACACTATCAGGTAAAATATATATTTTACAAAGCACCGATACTGGAGACTCCTTCCACATATAACTCCTGCTTACGGAAAACATCACCATGTCATCGATCATTGATTAATTACGATTATGCCTGAGTGTGTAATTACCTTTCTCCCTCTCTGACAGGGAGGAGTGAATGACGGGGTGACCCTATCAGCATACGTAGCGGCTGCAATGATGGAACTCAATTACACAGTTACTGTGAGTAATCGGTTTCACTGATGAAACGTCCTTATGTACTTAATAAACGTTAGTAAGTTTACAACAGCTATAGTAGCTCAGAGGAAGCTCAATGAGGTTAGAAAATGAACGGCCAACACCATATTCTTCAATTCTTATTTCAAACAGTGTGACTTGAAGTTTACATACACGTACACATTCTTTGACCTTCATTTGTTCCCTAGTTATGGATCACAGGATGTATTATATTTGTTAATCTACTGTTTGTACGACAGGATCCCGTGGTGAACAAGAGTCTTACGTGCCTGAGGAGCGCGTACTCTAAGGTGTCCTCCACCTACACCAAGGCTCTGCTCTTCTACACCTTCACCCTGGCTGGAGATCAGAAGATGAGGAGCACACTCATGACAGATCTGGGCTCACAAGCCATCATTACAGGTTTGATGTTCCTAATTGAATTATTTCCTAAAAGAAAACTGTCAACACACACTCCTAAAGCTCAAAGGTGAACGTGTAGCCCAAACAAAGGCCAGGTTTGAGTAACTCGGGATCTAATTTTGATTTAGCCCTGTTGTGGTTTAATTAGAGATGATTTATGTTAACCAAGGAACTGTAATGTTGTTAAAAATGTTAACATAAGAACTTTTTCAGAAGCTAAGATGGTTTTTCAGAAGATAACTTTTTAGAGCTTCAGAAGATGGCATTAAGTCTCCACTTTCAACAATATTTGTTGGTGTGGGGTGTCGTCTGCTGTAGATTGTGAAAGGGGACATGTAACGCTAAGTTCCCTTTAGGTCATGTTTAGTCATTTAAATAGATCCCATCTGTGTGTGTGTGGGTGGTACTGCCTGCTTCGCGTCTGGTATGAGGGCCTCCCAGGAACTCTTTTAGAGGCCCAAACATGTTCACTGGAGAGGTCACTGGATGGGTGATGTGACAATAAATCCCAGCTGAGTTCCTGTAATGTACAAGTGGTGTTGGTAAATGATTGTGCTACAGTTCCCACATACTCTTCTGCAAGTTAAGTTGCAATGTTCATAGGAATAACAGCTCCAGGTGCCATGAACGTATGGCCTGCTTAAAACGTTTGCACTCTTCAAATATTTTTACCTGATTAAAGTCTTCTGTAAATGTCAAATCACATTTACGCCTTATTCACTCGAAATTTCATTAAAGTCCCTCTTTGACTCCCGCTCCTTGTAATTGAGAATATGGTGGGGTTACATTTAATTGATGGTGCCTAAATGAAAAAAAGTTGGGGTATTGGTGTACAATATATTTATTGGTTGTGTACATCTTTGAGAATTTCAGTGTGAGTGGTTTGATTGAAACGAGTGTACATGTTAGAGATTGTTGGCGTATGATGTGGATTTTTGGTGCTCAATGGAGGGATGTGGGTCAATGACCTGAGTATGTGTCTAATATCTCCATCAGCGGACGGAAGGCACTGGAGCAATACAAATGATAAGTCAGCGAAGAACTCCTTGGGGGTGGAGATGACCGCGTACGTGCTCCTGGGTTTGATGTCTGGACCCGTGATTGCTTGGTTTGATCTGGGTTACAGCGCCAGCATCGTCCACTGGCTTTCTCAGCAGCAGAACTCCTTCGGGGGCTTCGAATCTACACAGGTAAGTGTAAGCAAAGATTTGTAATAAATTTTTAATCGGAAATATTAGTTTACGAGCGCCGAGTATCATGTATCACACATACGACTGTTATTTTGACACCGAGCGGCAAGTGGACACAACTGAGCCAATGATTTTTCTCTCTCTTGCGCTGCGGGAATTATGGGTAATAGTCTCCCCTGCCGCGTCCCCTGTGTCAAAATAAGAGTCCCCTGCTGCGTCTCAGTGCTCGTCTCTTACTGGTATAATCAACATCTCCGTCTCTCTTCGGTGTGCGCGCGCGTAATTTGACACTGTGCCCCACACACACCGACACACACACACACACAATTTTCTCATGTGTACTTTGTGTGTGCGTGTGCGCGTAATTTGACACACACACACACAGATCTCCCCGGCTGCACAGACACGCTTTATTTACACAGAGAACTCAGCTCTGTCGTGATTCTTTTCAAAGGTAAGGTGCTGGTTCATTTGTTATTTTTTATTTTTTACTTTACAGCAGTGATTCCGTTAGTCGGCTCACACGAGTATCATCACACTTTTTTCAAATGTAAAGTGCAGGTTAATTTGTTTTATTTTTACTTTATATATTGTATTAATTATTTTATGTATTTATTGTTTTGGGCTGTAGAACGAATAATTTGAGTTTTCATTATTTCTTATGGGAAAAGTCTATTTGGTTTACGAGTGTTTTTGGAATACGAGCCTGCTTCCGGAATGAATTATGCTCGTACTCCAAGGTTCCACTGTATAAAGTTAGATAGGTTATCTTTAGAAAAAAACACTGTCAAATGGCTGGACTGGACACTGTGAATGGAAGAGGTTAATTTGTTCTCATCATCTTCGTATCCATCCTGTAGGACACTGTCGTGGCTCTCCAGGCTCTGGCGAAATACAGTCTGGCCACCTATAGTCCACAAGGAGTTGTAACTGTTACTATAACATCACCATCAGGGCTGAACACTATATTTAACATCACTCAGAGTAACAGGCTGCTGTATCAGGAGTCTCAGCTGCAGGAGGTTCCTGGAAATTATAGCATCAATGCCAAAGGACAAGGCTGTGTGTACGTGCAGGTACTGTACTGAGTATCACACTTTACTCTCTTCATTTTTCATTATTATTATTTTTTAAATTAGGGTCTCAGAGCCTCTGAATGAATTAATTGTGGTAATATTTCTTTCTTCTAGATTACTCTGCAGTACAACATCCCTCCTCCACCTGATCACTCTTCATTCACCATCTCAGCCTCAGCTTCTGGAATCTGCAAGGCCCAAAATCCATCTCTGGAACTGACCATTACAGTCACGTGAGTTCTACTGCAGCTGTTTATTCTACTGACACAGTCTGAGCCACCTACTGGACTACAGTCAGGCAGTAAAAAAAATAAATAAATAACGCTTTACAACTGCGTCACACAATTTCATTGTTTATTACTTACTTGTAGAATTTTTTCTATAAAAAAAATTAATAAAAATACAGCTGCTCGAGACAAATCATATTAATGCTATCATGGGTGGTATAAAGAGTTACTTTCCAGGTGTGAATTCTGGGAACTGAATGCCCCGTTATTTCGCCAGGATTGAGGTTTTTGTCCCTGTACTAAAGTCTCCTGTGTTAATTGACCCAATGCTTTTGTGAGCAACGTCGGCAACGTCGGCACTGATCCACTCCACGTTCTGCCTGTCATCCACATCGTCATCCACCTCGCTCGTCCGCCAACTGCAGCAGATGTCCCATTAATTTGCGGCCATGCTCACTGAAGATCCATGCACGGAAGCGCTGGCGCTAATGAATCGAGTTCCAGCCGACCCACTGAAGAATCACCTTTTGAGGTTGAGGTACTTCAACATGTTTTCCGCCTGTAGGTGTTCAGTAGGGAGCTGGGCCTGGATAGAAGCATCAGCGGGTGGGCTGACCACTGCTTTTTAGGCTAGCCCCACCCTTCATCGGCATGCTCAAACAGCTCATTCTGCAAGCCTAATCTCGTCAGCACAAGCCATGCCATGGGTTTGACCCCCAGCCTGCACCAGGTTCTGAAGCACTTGCTGATCTTCTGCTTGTGCTTAGAACAGTGCTTTTGAGGTACCTTCATGCTTATGGACTGATGGACGGTAAGCAGGCTGTGAATCTCTGTAGGGAATTTTGCAGTTGCACATGTGGATTGCATTACTGTAGATGTTACCTCTTGGCCCCATCTGGCTCGCTCTGTCTGCAGGTGATGCTTGACCACGCCCATGCTGCCACACCCATCCATGCATTTTTTCTTACTTTACATCACAGGGTGTAAAAGCGTGGTTCTAGAAGCATGAAGAATCATTTTCACGCATGACCTTTGAACCACATTGGTTGCCGTAATCAAAACTAAAAAGGGTCAAATGAAATCTTAGAGGGGATTTTGGGGTCAGGCAGTGTACGATCAGAAGACTAGCACATCTAGAGCCAACAGGATTGTCTGCCTGAAATTGAATTGCAGATAATAGTGCCACAATAATCTAAATTTTCTCATTTTTTCAGTTTCATAATTAAACAATTAAATTTGTTTTCTTAATAAGCATTAAGTGAGGATAATGTTAAATAGTTTTTTTTAAAAATAACTTTTAGTATTGACTTGTGGTAATTAATTTGTGGTATTTTAACTGCAGGTATAACGGCCAACGTTCAGAGACCAACATGGTGATCATCGACGTCAAGCCTCTTTCTGGATTCAGCCTGAACAAGACGTCTGTTCTTCTCGTGAACAGCAATACCAATGTAATGTAGACTGTTTAAAGCATGATCAAAATATTCATATACACTTATTCAGAACAGAGTGATTTAGCCAAACTCTGTCCAGAACATCAGCTCACTGAACGCTTGTCACTCTGACGGCTCAATTTTATTCCGATTCTTTTTATCCTAGTCAACTAACGGAGCTGTGAAACGTGTGGATCAAATAGATGGGGACACCTTCATCTATCTGAATGGAGTAAGACCCACACACACACACACACACACACACACTTTCACCACTTAAACAACACACATAAAACACTGGCTTTGACCAAAACTTCATTAACCATCAATATCAAGTAATAATTTTTTTTTATTCAAACAAGAAAATGATAAGCATTTAGCATGCCGAGTCGACATCACGCCACACACCACTGTTGGTGGATGAAGCGTTCTCTACTGTATGTGTTGGAAGTTGTTGAGCGGTATTTTGGTACACCAAATTACAATAAATTACAAACATAATTTGCATTTTGTTATGATACATTTCCAATCTTCTGCAGACTTTTCATTTTGCCCGCTGTCCTGTTCAGGCTGCATTTCTAGCATCACATTGGCCAACCTGTTGGTGGTGCATTCTCATTCTTTAATGACCAGTAGCCAGACTCACACATAAAGAAGCTCACATCAACTAACACGCAGTCCAGGCTTTGACTCCATATACCTAAAAAAAAAATTAAAACTGCATTAAACATTCCAGACATTTGAATTTTTTATTTATTTATTTATTTTTTGGTTTATTGCTAATAGTCCAGTTCAAAAGTGGAGTACCACTTTACTTTAGTCGTGCTGGTACGACTGTGCTCTTGAAGTTCTCCAGTTTGTGGTTGGGTAACACTAGATCCTCTGTCTGTTTTAGCTGACACGTGGAGAGAAGAAGGTGTACACCATGAGCATCGTGCAGGACATTCTAGTGAACAACCTGAAACCAGCTGTTGTGACGGTGTATGACTACTACGAGACCAGTACGTGTTTATCTTCACTTCTTTATCAACCTGTAGAAGCTCTACATCTATATGTCGAAAAATAGAACTTCTTGTGCCATACAAGAACCAAAGCCTGTTTTTTCTCTCTCTCCTTCTCCTACAGATGAGAACGCTGTAACACTGTACACCTCTCCATGTGTGTCTCACTGAGAGTCCCGGAAGACGTTTTCTTCTCCATGTGACTTTTTTTTAAATGGGAATTCTTCACAGAAGTTCAGCAACTTTTAATGATCAGAATATTCCTGGTTTTTCAGAAAGATGACTATTTCTCTCTAACATTCTGCATAATCTACTACATAAATCATTAAGAGATTAAATGTAACTCTACAAGAAAATTATATAAGGAGACCAAACAGACCTTCATAATAGTTGTGTTTTGATGAACTTGGGAGTTGACAAATTTAATGAAAATCTACTAACTAACTATGATTTATTTGTTATTACTGATCAAACACTAGTGTAGTTTTTTTTTTTTCCAAACCTCGTTCCTCTTATTCCTCTCTCTGTTTGAAAACTGTTTTAAATCTGATGATCAATTATACCTTTAAAAGCAGATGCACATTAAATGCCATATGCTGTGAGCCAACCAAAATGGAGGAAAAATCTTATTAAAGTGCCAATAAAATTTTTATTTGAGCTGATCGTTAGTCTTGTCTTTGTCTTGTTTTTTTTTTTCTTGCTCATGTACAACTGCTGATGAATTATAAAATCACTCATAATTTAAACACAGCACAGCTCTGTTAACTCTATAAAAGGTGATAGCTTCACCAAAGGTTATAAACTGTTTTGATTCACATGAACTTAGCAGTACAATAATTATTACATTTAAAAAAAAAAAAAAAACAATTATTAAAATCTATTTTTCTTTATCAAAAATAAATATTCTCAGTTTATGTAATCCGTATGAATACAAGGAGAGGGACAGTCTTTCCATCCCACTTCATTATATGATAATAACCTGAGGCAGGACACGCCCACAAGCTGTTCACATAGGAAAAAGTCTGGGGAATCTACATATGAGACCACGCCCCCTGAGACAGGACATGCCCATACGCTGTTCACTGGGGAAACAGTCTGAGCAATCTCCATACAATCTCCATATGAGACCACCACCCCCCATCTAAGACAATGTGTGTGTATGCAAGTATGAGTGTGGGGTGTACTGCATGTGAGCATGTGTGTGTGTGTACGATTGTGAGAGGAGTGTGATGCTTACTAACTGATGCTACCTTGACACTGCCTATTTACCCCTGAGCTCTGCAGCATCTTTGATTTCCCAGACAGGACACTTACTGAGAACAGGAATAGCAACAAATCCTAATTAAAACTAAATACAAAATATTTAATAATACAAAAACAAATGATGCGTGCAAGGATCAATTATCAGTGCTCATTCTCACACCCCTTCTGTTAACATTATATACACACGTGGACAAAATTGTTGGTACCCTTCGGTCAATGAAAGAAAAACTCAGAATGTTCACATAAATAACTTTAATCTGACAAAAGTAATAATTAAAAAAAAAATTCTATGAATGTTAACCAATGAAATTCAGACATTGCTTTTCAACCATGCTTCAACAGAATTATTTAAAAAAATTAACTCATGGAACAGGCCTGGACAAAAATGATGGTACCCCTAGAAAATACTGAAAATAATGTGACCAAAGGGACATGTTAATTCAAGGTGTGTCCACTAATTAGCATCACAGGTGTCTACAATCTTGTAATCAGTCAGTGGCCCTATATATAGGGCTCCAGGTAGTCACTGTGTTGTTTGGTGACATGGTATGTACCACACTCAACATGGACCAGAGGAAGCGAAGGAAAGAGATGTCTCAGGAGATTCGAAAGAAAATTATAGACAAGCATGTTAAAGGTAAAGGCTATAAGACCATTTCCAAGCAGCTAGATGTTCCTGTGACTACAGTTGCACATATTATTCAGAAATTTAAGATCCATGGGACTGTAGCCGACCTCCCTGGACGTGGCCGCAGGAGGAAAATTGATGACGAATCAAAGAGACGGATAATCCGAATGGTAACAAAAGAGCCCAGAAAGACTTCTAAAGAGATCCAAGGTGAACTTCATGCTCAAGGAACATCAGTGTCGGATCGCACCATACGTAGTTGTTTGAGCCAAAGTGGACTACATGGGAGACGAACAAGGAGGACACCATTGTTGGAAACAAATCATAAAAAAGCCAGACTGGAATATGCCAAACTACATGTTGACAAGCCACAAAGCTTCTGGGAGAATGTCCTATGGACAGATGAGACAAAAATGGAACTTTTTGCCAAGGCAAATTTTGCTAATTATACTTGAAGCATATGAAGAAAAGAACACTGTCCCTACTGTGAAACATGGAGGAGGCTCTGTTATGTTCTGGGGCTGCTTTGCTGCATCTGGCACAGGGTGTCTTGAATCTGTGCAGGGTACAATGAAATCTCAAGACTATCAAGGGATTCTAGAGAGAAATGTGCTGGCCAGTGTCAGAAAGCTGGGTCTCAGTCGCAGGTCATGGGTCTTGCAACAGGACAATGACCCAAAACACACAGCTAAAAACACCCAAGAATGGCTAAGAGGAAAACATTGGACTATTCTAAAGTGGCCTTCTATGAGCCCTGACCTCAATCCTATTGAGCATCTTTGGAAGGAGCTGAAACATGCCGTCTGGAAAAGGCACCCTTCAAACCGGAAACAACTGGAGCAGCTTGCTCATGAGGAGTGGGCCAAAATACCTGCAGAGAGGTGCAGAAGTCTCATTGACAGTTACAGGAATCGTTTGATTGCAGTGATTGCCTCAAAAGGTTGTGCAACAAACTATTAAGTTAGGGGTACCATCATTTTTGTCCAGGCCTGTTCCATGAGTTTATTTTTTAAAATAATTCTGTTGAAGCATGGTTGAAAAGCAATGTCTGACTTTCATTGGTTAACATTCATAGAATTCGTATTTATTATTACTTTTGTCAGATTAAAGTTATTTCTGTGACCATTGTGAGTTTTTCTTTCATTGACCGAAGGGTACCAACAATTTTGTCCACGTGTGTGTATATATGTATATATATATATATATATATATATATATATATATATATATAATTTTTTTTTTTAAACGCCAATTGACACTTTTATGCACATGAATCCCATTAACAAACAGGGTAGGTTGGAACGTGTGCACCTTCGCCAATTTTACACCGAGCCGAAATATTGTTTCCAGTTGGTTTTGATGAGAACAATTTCACAAGAGAGTCTGTTCACGTGTGATTACAGCTTACTTTAAAGTTCTCAAGTAAGTCTTGAAACTACTGAAATGAAGAATTCAATGCTGAAGTGATGCAACATATAAACATATGCATATGGGCTCAAAAAGTGTGCTTGTCTGAGGGACCCCGAGGTGTCTCGTATCTTCTATGATGCCTTAACTGTTTAGCTGCTCCACTCTTAAGTCACACAAGCCGACCACGGTGTCTGTAAACTTCTCCACACAATGCACGTGGACGTCTACATCAGATTCACTGCGACTATTATGCGCTACTTTACGCTTCAGTGGCAGACTCGGCTACATAATTAGTCACGTCCACGTGCCGTTAGCGAATGGAACGCTAAGCACGTGTCACGAATGTGCACCATGCTAAAACAGGAGCTAACAGGGTCAATTTGTTACCTATGTTGCTTGTAAGTAAACACCTAAATTAAACAAACTCTCAACGCACTTGTTTTTACAGTTTTCACTTACTTCCACTTACTTTCGCCTTTTTTCTTCCGTTTTCTGTTGTGTCTGCACTTTTTCCCCTCTCTTCAGTGACACTCTCGTTTCCCTTAAAAAAAAAAAAAAAAACCCAGCTTCAGTATGGAATAAAATCACTGTCAGAAATAATCGTGCGTAAAAAAAAGATTTGTGTGTAATTCTGTGTTTTGTCCGAGTTGGATTCCAAAATCTACGGCCACAACTCTGAAATATACGACTCTGACCGCTTACAGACACAAAACACGTTTTTACGTCTCCTCTGTTACACGGACGAATTGCGAAATTACGCCTATGAATGTAGTGTGTTAAAACACTGTCAAAAATACGTCATCAAGGCCACATGCACAGGCATTAATATCCGTGGAAAGAGGAATCGATTCGGTCACCGTTTTAAACCAGCTTGTAGCTTCCCTGTTCCACCATAAAATGTTTAAACTCTGCACTGTTGTTATTGAACTTTGTAACACACTATTGGTGAGAATAATTTGGCCCTTGTTCCATTCACTGACTTGGAATTTAAAACTCCTAGGGGTCGGCAGTGCCGCCGGAGGGACAAATTGCTTTTTTTCTGGTAACCATGTAAACAACTTCAAATGGAGTCTTTCTCTCTCACTCACTCACTCACACACACACACACACACACACACACACACACACACACACACACACAGTGTGTGGAAAATATCACTTGCTGTACAGAAGGTTCTGGATAGTGGGAGGAGTCTTTCTCCACACACACACACACACACACACACACACACAGTGTATGGGAGATATCATGTGCTGTGCAGAAGGTTCTGGACAGTGGGAGGAGTTTATATTTTCCTCAGAACAACACTGAGGCACTGACACAGAGAACGGGTGTGTTTTGAAGAGTGTATTGATCCAGCTGAGGAGGAGAATACAGCAAGCTGTTATCGTTGGTAAGTTATTAAATATAATATATTTCTAATTCTGATAATATAATATATACAGTACACATTTCTCGTTTTATCTAGCTTTTATCAGCTTATGTGAAATAATGATTTTTAATGTCACCTACATAGTTTAGCTTATCATGCTAACATACAGGCTTATGTAGCTTAGCCCAAACATGTTAGCTCCGGGTGGCTAAGCTAATGTGGGTAATGATACATGTTTATAACGTACTACACCCAGTTTTGCAGAGCTTTAGCTTTTGTAGCTAATATATATTTGGCTTTTTTTTTTTTTTTTGGTTAGCTTATGCCACTGCTATCTATAATATGATTTAGCCCAAACAGTTTAGCTCCCTGTGGCTAAAATA
This sequence comes from Clarias fuscus, assembly GCA_030347435.1. Lineage (NCBI taxonomy): Eukaryota > Metazoa > Chordata > Actinopteri > Siluriformes > Clariidae > Clarias > Clarias fuscus. Next base: position 1,903,960 of record CM059213.1, read on the forward strand.
CTGCCTTAAGTACATGTAGGTAACAGCTGAGTAGATATTCACCTGAAAATGTCAATCATAATGCGATGATGATGATGATGATGTTGATGATGATCATAACAATATGCAGTAGTTTATTTTATTGTGTTATCAGCATGTCAGCCACCAATGAAAATTATCAACCACCTGTTGATATGTCACTATGTCATGGAAAAACACAGACTGATGATGATACGTTACACAGACCACAACAGTCGTCTGGATTCAGGATGGGCCTCTTGTATTTTTAAAGTGGATGGACATGTACATCTTTTTTTCATCTTAGATTAGAATAGAATATCGATTAGTTGGGCTGCTCACGTTACTGAGGAGCGCGACCACAAGATGCACAAATACACAAAGATACACACAGCCGCTTGAGCAATGGAAAAAGCATGCGCCCCAAGTCCTCCAAGGTATGGGAGCAATTTACATTAAACGCCTCTAAGAAGACAGTAACCTGCACGCTATGCAAGACCGAGCTTTCATGGTATGGCAGTACCACAGTCATGCATGAACACTTAAAAAGAAAACATGTTGGTGTTACGGATGGCGAAACATCAGCAGTGTCAGTAAAAACTGTATCTCTTCATTGTGTAAAAGTTGTGTAGTTTCAGGGCTTTTGTTTAAACTGTTTGCTAACTTCGGGACAGTTGCGCTAAATCTGTTCACTTGCTACTCGCTAGCATCACATTGCGCAAATAACATTACATTTGTGACTATTAGCTTTTTGCATTTCTACAGTTTTTTATAGTCCACTACAAAGTTAACTTGTTAACTAGCAAATCTGTTTTCAAACGTAATTTGCTGTGGTTTTAATTATGCATATATCATTTCATTATACAAAATTACATTATTTTAGCTGGTTATATCTTAACAACTGAATGTCAGTGTTTTTTTTATACATATACAGTACACTCACCTAATGGATTATTAGGAACACCGTACTAATACGGTGTTTGACCCCCTTTCGCCTTCAGAACTGCCTTAATTCTACGTGGCTTTGATTCAACAAGGTGCTGAAAGCTTTCTTTAGAAACGTTGGCCCATATTGATAGGAGAGCATCTTGCAGTTGATGGAGATTTGTGGGATGCACATCCAGGGCACAAAGCTCCCGTTCCACCACATCCCAAAGATGCTCTATTGGGTTGAGATCTGGTGACTGTGGGGGCCATTTTAGTACAGTGAACTCATTGTCATGTTCAAGAAACCAATTTGAAATGATTTGAGCTTTGTGACATGGTGCTCATAAAGGGATGGACATGGTCAGAAACAATGCTCAGGTAGGCCGTGGCATTTAAACGATGCCCAATTGGCACCAAGGGGCCTAAAGTGTGCCAAGAAAAGATCCCCCACACCATTACACCACCACCACCAGCAGCCTGCACAGTGGTAACAAGGCATGATGGATCCATGTTCTCATTCTGTTTACGCCAAATTCTGACTCTACCATTTGAATGTCTCAACAGAAATCGAGACTCATCAGACCAGGCAACATTTTTCCAGTCTTCAACTGTCCAATTTTGGTGAGCTGGTGCAAATTGTAGCCTCTTTTTCCTATTTGTAGTGGAGATGAGTGGTACCCGGTGGGGTCTTCTGCTGTTGTAGCCCATCCGCCTCAAGGTTGTGCGTGTTGTGGCTTCACAAATTCTTTGCTGCAGACCTCGGTTGTAACGAGTGGTTATTTCAGTCAAATTTGCTCTTCTATCAGCTTGAATCAGTCGGCCCATTCTCCTCTGACCTCCAGCATCAACAAGGCATTTTCGCCCACAGGACTGTCGCATACTGGATGTTTTTCCCTTTTTACACCATTCTTTGTAAACCCTAGAAATGGTTGTGCGTGAAAATCCCCGTAACTGAGCAGATTGTGAAATACTCAGACCGGCCCGTCTGGCACCAACAACCATGTCACGCTCAAAATTACTTAAATCACCTTTCTTTCCCATTCTGACATTCAGTTTGGAGTTCAGGAGATTGTCTTGACCAGGTGAATTGAACAGGTGTTCCTAATAATCCTTTAGGTGAGTGTATATAAATAAACAAAAATATTGATTTACATAAAATGCTGTACTTTGCATACTCAAATGCTGTTATTATTTTATTTTTATTTTTTTCAGAAAGAGACAACTCAGCATAAGTGAGTTAATTAAAAAAAGAAATCCCCCATGCACTCCTGGACGTATGACCCATCAGAGCTCTGTGTCGGCTTCCAGACGGTAGCAGTGTGTATAAAGTAGATGATGGAGTGTGTGAGTAAAATCCCTTACAATGTTACAGTCTCCCAAAATGTAAATGTCCTCTGAAGACGATAGAGGAAGTCCAGTAATTTCCTGAGCAGTGTTCATAACCATTTAAAGCGTACCCCGTACCCTGCTGTATGTTAAAACACTTTGAATTGAGCGATGGTAGATGGATTCCACCAGCTTTGCTGAGAGGAGGACCTTCCTCTGTGTTTTGAGGTAATATAATCTCTTTTGAGCACTCTTTTCTACAGCAGCTCAGTTACCGGTCCACTAGACACCCTCTACACCAACCTTATCTCATCTTTAGTGCCTGTAGCTCCTCCTGGTGTCTCCTAAAGCCTACTATAAGCTCCTTGTTTTTTTTTTTTTTATTCAGTTCCAGGTTGTTTACGAGACACCATTCTCACAGCTTACTCTCTGTAGGCGGTCTCATTGCCATTTGAGATACAGCCCAACCACTGTAGCATCAGCAGCAAATTTGATTATGACATTAGTGGAGTGTGCAGGTGGACAGACAGAGGTGTTGCAGAAGTAGAGAATGGGGCTTAACATACACCCCTGTGGGTATGGTGTATAAGAATCATCTTTGTCCCTCTCCCCTCAATCCAGGACTTTTTTTCGCCACTATGTGAGTGAGTAGGTTAAGCACAGGGTGTAAGAGTGAGCTTTTTTTATCGGCCTGTTACAACTAGATTTTAAATACATTACAAACCAAAAATATATGTTTCTTTTGTCGTCAAATGTATTTTCTTGTAGCACTTCCCTCTGTCACATACCTGACTGAAAGACTTACTATGTACCTAATTATTTGGGCCTTTGTCTCTTCTGGTGTGAATTACAGCATTATTCAAGATCATACACACCTCCTCGCATACGGCCCTTTTAAACTAAAAATGTAAATGAAGTCATTGTTTCCTGTAAATGAGTGAGCAGGATGAGTGTCACATCACTTTAAAGCAAAAACTCTAGATCCAGTTCACAAATGTCTTGTATACAAATGTTATAAATGTGGTTTGTGGCCTGATTTCAGTGACACTGAAATGTGCTCACATATTACAGTGTAACCAGCCTTTAGACATTTAGCAAAATCTGTACTGCAGCCAGCCACTAGAGGGCACTAATCCCCTTTTACTATTGTACAAAATTCCCCTTCTATACTGTGTACTGTAGACAGCCATGAGGTTATGTATACACCGATCTGTAAGACGAGTTATCACACATGAAGTCTTCATATTTCTGGGAAATAATACATGAAATACACAGAAAATTAAAGCAGTTATAAAAATACAGAATAAAATATAATGATGTTTGTATGAGCAAATAAACTCTCTCTCTCGCTCTCTCTCTCTCTCTCTGGTCACCTTGTTGTCAAGGACTGTTTGTCATAACTAAAGAGGAACATGATGACCCTCATTCTGACAAGAACATTGTTCTAATTCTTAATGTTTTAGATTTCTGTCCTGATCACTGAACACCGTGAGTGGAGATAGAGTTCCACACAGACGAAATATACGGCAAGACAAGATTTTTAAAGATCTGTGTCTCTGCGTGTGTGTCTGTGTTTTCATCTGAATCAAGTGAATTCTGTGCTTTTTGGATCAGTTTGTTCATCCTTGTACCACTGTGTTATGAGACCTCATTGACCGTTGATAAAGTTTATCACTGTTCAAATAAAAGTACATTTAATAAGTCAGGTTGTTTATAATCTTCATGTGTTGATGTTTGCGGGAGGCATTTATGCTGTTCATCCTCAGAATTTTATAAGATACAACAGACGACTCCGCTGAAATCAAACCTGTCTGGAGGTAAAAATGCGCGGGGTAACGTGAGGGGGATAATTTTCTTCTGAAAAAATCCCAAAGCAAGATCAGTGTGGTGTCAGTCTGTTCTGTGTCTGCACATTGGAGTTTAAAATCAGCTGTTTTTTGTTTTAAATTTGTTTACATACAGTCACCACTATCAACTGGTTAGCTTCCACTTGATAGTGTGGATGTGTTTTGGGTTTGTGTGAACATTCTATGTGGTTTAGGTGGTGGTGGTGGTGGTGGTGTTTTGTGTGTGTGTGTGTAAATAATGTTTTGTTTTGTTTTTTTCTTTGTTTCAGAGTAGAGGAACAGGCCTCAGTTTTTCTTCACTGCATGTTTGACTACTTGAGGGCTATATTTAGGTTTATTATTGTGGTTTGGGATGTGATCATGAACACATGTGGGATTACAAAGATTCTCTTTTATTCTTCATCTAGTAATCAATATGTGAGTGAAATATAGACTTTCAGCTGAAACTTAACAACATTTCCACAATTTTCACAGCCTTAAAAGTAATTGACTCATAAAGAATTCATGTAAGTGAATCAAATTAAGGAGATAAAAATGCTCAGAAATGCTTTATTATGTGTGTGTGTGTGTGTGTGTGTGTGTGTATAAGAGAGAGAGAGAGAGAGAGAGAGAGAGAGAGCGCCTGGATGACTGCAGGAGTGAAGAATCACGTCCTCATGTCATGGGGCGTGTCTGTGTACGGCTGACGGTGAAAGCGAGTCACTGGTGTTTATTGATGGTGTGACTGCAGATAGAAAAAGCAGGAGAATTTATGAAGTGCATCAAGACTGACAGCGCGGCACAGTACAGATAGAGAGCGAAACCATAACCCACGATAAAGTGCTGCAATGTCCTTAAAGTGCCGAGTCAGTCACCTGACCCGACCCGACTGAGCAGACCCGAGCTGCTCTTCACTCACTGAAGACAAAACCGAAGGCGGGAAGATCCATAAACAAGTAGCAACTGAAGGCGGCTGCTCAAGGAGGAAACCTCAAGGAGGAAACCTCAAGGAGGGCTCCAGGCATCAGTGTGAAATAAACAATCCAAATACAGAAGGAGGTGTAAAAAAAAAAAAAAAAAAAAGTCTGTATTTCCCTTTTTTTTTTTCTTTAAATAAAGACTGAAAGTCACTTAATCTCTCTTTTTAAAAAAAAAATTAATTTCAAACACAGTGTGGCACAGTACTGTATATACACAGAGTCAAGCAAAAAAAAAATGTACACACACTGCAGGAAAAGAACAATAGTGTAATGTGTATCATATTAATGTAATATTATAATATGCATCAATATATAATGTATAGCAATAAATTAAGTATTAAAATATGTATGCAAGTTTTTCTTTTCCTGAAGTGTGTATACATCTTTTTTTTATTTATTTTACTGACCTTATACGTTACATATGGACTATAATGTGTGTATATATATATATATATATATATATATATATACAGCTCTGGAAAAAGATCAATTCTTATTTTCTCATGTTTTTTTTTTTTTTTTCTTCCAGGTGCATGTGTCTTTGAGATGAACATTTATTATTATTATTATTATTATTATTATTTTTAACTGCTGATAATATCCTCCTAAATTCAAAATAGAACTATTATTATTTAGAGGAAATGACATCATCACAATACATCAAAATAACAATGTTTCCAGGATCATGCAGAATTTGCAGAGCTTTAATTACTCAAAACAAAATGCAAATAATTTGTAAACAAATGGTGTTAATGCTTCGACTAAATAACATTAATACATCAACATTTACAGTTACAATGATCACACCAACTTACAGTTACAGCTTTCATGTGTTTTGTTTCTCCACCAGTTTTCCACAGTGCTGTTGGAGAACTTTATACACCACACTTTATACAGCTCAGCTTTACTTGATTGTTTGTGACCCTCCGTCTTCCTCCTGATGACATTCCAGAAGTTTCCTCCAGTAAACTGCAGTGTATAATAATAATAATTATTATTATATATAAAAAAATTTATATATATATATATATATATATATATATATATATATATATATATTTTTTTTTTTTTTTTTTTAAATAAAAGTGTTCTGAGTCGCACATTCCTATTCGAGGACATCAGTCTTTTATCAAATAGTGTTTTTAGGGCAATAAAGACGATAAAGACAGTGGTGTTATTGAACCCTAGACTGATAAGTTTCCACACGTGTCAGTGAAACAGTCTGCACAAGGCCAGGAGAAAGGCAACGTGAGTGCAGCGATAGCGGTGACCGCCTTACAGACACCCGGGAGATTTTCGGGTGGGGCGGAGGTCGATAAATACCACAAGTCATCTCGGGATCGTCCTGTTCGGTCGTCCGATGCTGTTCCAGGATGGGCCTTACTGGAGTTCTTGTTGGAGCTTTTTTGCTGTTTCCGAGTATCATGGCGCAGAGCCCCACAGACACGTAAGCTCACGAGATATTTTGGAGAGAGTTCTGTTATTGATGGTGATCGTGCAGGTGAAATGTAATAATTACTGAATCAGCTTCTTCAGAATAGATTAAAGTGAGCAGGAGGTAAATACGAGTTAATTATAACTGTCATGTTGAAAAGGAACAAATGAGGAACAATGTTAATAATAATAATAATAATAATAATAATAATAATAATAATTAGCAGCTTAATAACTGGGTTTATATTATTTACTCCTGAAGTGGAAATAAGCATTTAAAAGGAAAAAAAAGGTTGATACTGAGATAATATGAATTAGGGATACAATGAGAAATAATAATAATAATAATAATAATAATAATAAGTGCAGTTTAATAACTAGGTTTATATGATTTACTCCTTAAGTGAAAATGAGCATTTAAAAGGAAAAAGGTTGATATTAGGATATAATGAATTAGGGATATAATGAGAAATAATAATAATAATAATATCTTCTCATATTAAATGAATAATGTATTAAAAGTTACAAGGCCTTATATAGAATCTTTTGTATTATTGAGGTCAGATATTGTTATAAATTATATGTAAATATGACTAACATGATATTGCAGCTAAAACTCAATTGTTATAACCTGCCACAGTCAACAGGACTAAACATCACGTATCAAATGAATCTCCTTTTTTCTTTTTCCTTTTTTTTTCCTTCTTTTTTTTTGGTCAACAGTTATTACCTCCTGGCCGTGACCTCTCAGGCTGTAGGGGGCACCACGGAGGCGCTTTGTGTCACAGTTGTACCCGATGAAGTCGTTTCTCTGGAAGTGTTCCTGGAGAGCGACAACAGCTCGCTCACTATTCTGGAGAAAAATAATATCAAACACGACTACTACAACTGTGCCACATTCCAGGTCAAAACTTAAATATCTGCCCCTCCTATATATATATATATATATATATTTTATTTTATTTTTTTTCTCATGACAATGTAATCATTGGGTTTTTATATACAGTAATGTTTATAGCAGCATATACCAATAAATCCAATAAATTTTATAACATATTGATGGCTGTCATTTGCTTGTTTTTTTTTTTTTTTCTCTCCCTTTTGTTTTTTTCAGCTTCCTGTAGTCCTTGTAGAGACAGTGGTGTCTATCGGCATTAACATTGAAGGGCAAGACACATACCTGAACAAAACAACAAAGATGCTCATCACACCTCCAACACCACTGGTCATCATTAAGACGGACAAACCCATCTACAAACCGGGACAAACCGGTAACACTGTCCTGTCTGAGCCGTCCTCCACACTTATCACTTTCCCTTTTTTTCTTTTTTCTTTTTTAAGTTCCTGCCCATCACGTGCTCTTTTTCATTGATATCTTTATCTTCCTAAAATGTAGAATTTTTTTTTTTTATATATATATAAATGATAATGAATTAGAAGTGGTGCATTAAAACAATGTTGTGCACTGATTTTATAGGAAATTAATCAACAACTTTTTGAGAAATCAGTGTCTCAGTATCTCAGTCACCTGACGTTGTAATTTACCTGCGTTACATTTACAGCATTCAGCGAACACACACACGCACGCACGCACGCACACGCACACGCACACGCACACACACACACACACACACACACACACACACACACACACACTTATCTAGAAACATTAAGCTGTATTAAGCGTCTGAGCAGGTGAGGGTTGAGGGTTTTGCTGAAGGGCTTTAAACCAATGACCTTCTGATCTGTTCTCCAAGGTCTTAATCCCTGCCCTAGTTTTAGCTTCTGGTTTTGTGTTCCAGTTCTTTAGTCCTTCTCGTGTTATTGATGTTTTGGCTGCTGTCAGGACTTTATCTCTACACGTCCTGTGTCTATACGCCTTCAGCAGCTGGTTGTGCTGTAAAGCCGCTTCATAAATACATTTCAATTCTCTCACTTTACAAAAAAACAACAGTTTTTACTTTATAATTTTTTTTTTTTTTTTTTTTTTGATTTGAGTGAACGTACCTACTCGATTGTTGTTTCCCTTTTCTTTCGTGTTTGCTGTCACTAGACCTTCCCCGCGCTGTGGGACGTATGACGGTACTGTATATCGCATCTCATTATACTGTACATTACACAGATATTATCTTCTCTTCCCTGCAGTCATGTTCCGCATCGTCTCTCTGGATTCCAACTTCCTGACCTACAATCAGACGGTACGGCATCTTTAGACGTTCCTCTGAAATGCTACAAGAAGAGCGCGTTTAATCAGGATCATCTTCATTCATTGTTTTCTTGCTTTATAATAATGCTTTAGTACAGTTTTGCCTTCTGGGCGTTTTTTTTTTTAAACAATGAAGTAAACATGGTTTTAAGATGCCGTAGTAAATATGGTCAGCACGGTGGCCTTGCCCTAATCCCATTGTGTCTTTTCTTTTTGTTTCAGTTTCCAACAATAGAACTGAAGGTACAGTGCTGTTTGCTGTTTGCTTGTGAAAAGTGAAAGGTCATGCCTCTGTATAATACTCGATCTAAGAGTCATGCGTCTTGTCCCTCAGGACCCGAACTCGAACCGTATCGGTCAGTGGCTGAACGTCTCCATGTGGAGCGGGCTTGCCGATCTGTCGTATCCCATAAACTCAGAGGCCACGAAAGGATTTTATACCATCTCAGTCTGGAACAGTGAAAACAAAGACATCTCGCAATCCTTCCAAGTCACAGACTACGGTCAGGGCCGGTTTATCTCTCATAACGTGTCCTTCAAACATATAAACAATATATCTAATCTGTATTTGTGTAATGATTCTATAAACAACACTGGTAGAAGCACCACTTACAGAACTTTTTATTTTATTTTATTATTTTTAGTTTATTATTTTTACTTTGACCCTGAATGCAATGTTTATGTTCTAAGTCTATAGCAAAAATGATTCTGTCCTTGTGTAGTTTTTACATTTTTATATTATGTCTGTTTCACTGAAATAATCCTGTAGCTTGTCACTTAGTTAAAAAAAAATTTATTAATTAGTTTAACATAAACATAGAAACTTCTAACATTATGTACCATTGTTGATTGTTTGTTTTACTGACAAATTTTACTTGAGTATAAATTCTTGATCTTTAATTTTGATACATAAATCATTTTATTTTAAAAAGTTTTAAAAAATAATAATAATAATAATAATAATAATAATAATATTAATAATAATAATAATATGGTATGTATATTTAGTAGATAAGCAGATCCAAAACAGAAGTTTTATGCAAATAGTACATTATTATTATTATTATTATTATTATTATTATTATTATTATTATTTACAGTATTTAGTCATTCATTTATTTAGGGATTTATATGGTGTTTAGGTGACAAAAAACAAAGTTAAATTTTTTGTTGACCCTTTATATGCAATATAACTATTCAAATGTTAATTGTGGGTTATTAATATTTAATTAATTATTCATTTATTATTATTATTATTATTATTATTATTATTACTTTTTCTAAATGCTAAAATATTTGTTGCGACACACTGTGTAAATCCTTTCGAGACGCACTTCAGAGCTCTAGAAATAACCCTTATTTATACAGTATATCATTTCCTGACTTTATCTAAAAACATCCAGCAGCTTTACATTTCCACCTCTACACACTTCAGGACGTAACAATGGTGAAGAAATGCTGCTTGTGACTGTACATAACCCTGTGATCTTTTTTTTTGCATTTGAGGTTACAGTAGAATAAATGCTTACGTCCTGGTAAACAACGCACATTAAGATCAGCTCCGTGACAATGTTGTGTTGACGGTGTGTTTCAGTTCTGCCCACATTTCAAGTGGACGTGTCTCTTCCCCCGGTCGTGACCATCCTCGACACGTTTGCGACACTGAAAGTCTGTGCTAAGTACGTGTTCACTCCTCAGTTATTGTCCTGTTTCCATCAAGTCTTATAATCCGAATCAGAGCTTTTATTACCAGGTACGTTTGAACGTACTGTACAAGGAACTTGTTTTGGTGACGGAAGCTTCCGGAGACGTTCAGAGAGAAGGTGGCTTGGATGTGAGCGGTTAAAAGTGATGTTCTGATTTGGATTTGTTCAGTTCTTGCCGTGTAGGTAGCGGACACGGATCATTCTTTCAGGAGTAAAAAAAAAAAAAAGCGTCTTCTGGGGTCTGATTTTCTAGCTTTAGAATTGCTTTAAAAATGATATACAAATATAACATAAATACACAAAAATAACATAACGTAAGCAAAATTTTTCGTTTTGTTTTTAATGAGTGATCATTCTCTGCAGATATACATATGGGAAGCCGGTGAACGGGACGGTGAAGGCCAGAGTCTGTCATAACAGTATCAGATACTGGTGGTTCATTCCAGCTAACACAACAATGGCAGACGTCTGCAGGGACTTAATAATGAAGGTTCATTTGCTCACTCTGAAATCCACCATTTCACTACCCAACTCATTATTATTATTATTATTATTATCATTATTATTATAATTTTTTTTACTAGTTTTTTACTTTTTTTTTTACTTTTTTTTTACTATTTTTAATTATTTTTTTTTACTATTTTTTACTTTTTTTTTTTTTACTTTTTTAAAGTTTTTTTTTTTTTAACTATTTTTTTAAACATTTTTTATCATTAACCATTTAACTGCCGGTATATTACTATATTATAGTCCACAGCTTGTCCATATTAAAAAATTACGTTTCACTTAAGCATAGTGCACCAGTATTCATGCAGCATTCAATGCTACAGAAAGACTTTATTTTTCTCATTAACTGCTTCCTCCCCCTCTTAACTTTAAGACTGACAGGACAGGATGTGCACAACGTGTCCTGAATCTGCACGATTACGCTTTGACCGATTCACGCTATGAAAGTTATCTCAACGTTCAGAGTGAAGTGGAGGAGTACGGCACAGGTCAGAGCTGCATGTACAATACAGTAATGACGCCTTTATTATCATATGTAAGGGTTAACATTAATATATATACTGTATTACAGACCGAGAGAGGCTTTACATTGTTTTTTTTTTTATATATTAAATATCAAACTCATATGGCTTGGTTTTTACATTATTTAAACCTAAAAGTGCACATGATATCTTAGGATTATCTCAACCTCAGATCGTCCTAACGCGGTGCTCTTCTCCTCTTCTCCTGTAGGTGTCACTCTGACTGCTTCGGGCGGCTCCGCTATAACGACTAATATCGTCACACTTTCATTTGAGGATTCGCCATCAACGTTTAAACTCGGACTGGTGTATGAAGGAAAGGTAACGTCCATTATTGACTCTTTATACTGGTTGTTGTTATTGTGTTCTTTATTAATTTGTCGAATATAAATGAAGACACCAAGCTGATCCTCTGAACCTCTCTATGTATCCAGGCTGTGATACTGTAATACTCTGAATATTATAGAACTAAGCTATAAACTGGCCGCGTTGGCTACAGTAGCGACACTAGTTGATCTGTTTAATTGTGTAATTAAAAGGCACTTTTTACATGCAGTGTCGAACTTTTAATGAGCCTCTTTATTTATCGTCCTTTCGCGGCTTAATTAAAGTGTTTTGTGTGGTTTTGTTTTGTTATTATCTGATATTCCTGTCCGTCCTTATCAGGTCAAAGTGACCGGGCCAAACTCCGCTCCTATGAAAAAGAAAGTAGTGTTTCTGACCGTAAGTTATGGCAACGGAAAGAGTTCATACTGGAAGCTGGTTACTGATAACAGTGGCGTCGCCAAGTTCTCCTTCCAAACTCGAAAATGGGGTCTTGATCAAGTCTCTGTTCAGGTGGGTGGATGTTTACATCTTTCTTATTCTAAAGACGTTTTATTTAATTTTGATTATTTTTTTTTTTGTATTATCTGATTATGTAAAATGACAAATCTATAGTAATCTGCCAGTGGTGGTTTAAGACCATCTGCACAGTAGTGATTTATGGTTGATAGTCCCACAGTGTTTAACATTTTTTTAATACCACTACTACTAATAATAATAATCATAATTAAATATACAGTATACACACAGGGTGTCCCAAACAATTTGACATCATTTGAAATATCAAGATCTGATTAACCACGTGTCCTCGGCAAACAAAATTAAAAAGGCTTTGTGTTGAAAAATATTCATAAAAATCCCCCCCCCCCCCTCCCCAAATTAGTTTATTTATTATTTATTATTAATTATTATACAAGTCAGGTGGACGTGGTGGCCATTTCAACAGCACCTTGTCATTATCACTGAAACAAAAAAAAAACCTATTAAACTTAGTTAGTAGTTACACATCTCGCTAAAGTTTGAGTGAGAATTAGAGATGTTGCTAGACTACGAGATTATGTAATATTTGTTCTTGATTATTTGTTTATATTTTTAAATAAGATGTCTGTAAGTATATATTCATTTAGCTATTTGTTTGTTTGTTTACGCAGGCTCAGTATGAAACGACTGACACGCCCACTGTGAGTGCGGGCGGCGAGAATCAGCTGACGCCGTACTACCCCAACGCCTACCTCTACATCCAGCCGTTCTTCTCCAAGAGCCTGAGTTTTATTAAACTGAAGCGCAGCTTGACGCCTTTCAGCTGCAATAAAAACGCCGTGATCGAAGCTCAGTACCTGATCCGCGGGGACACGCACTCAAAACGCCTCAGGAGCACCGTAACCTTCTACTACATGGTGCGTTTGAACTCTTACCACAACATTAGAACATGAGCAAGAAACTTGGTGGAGGAAATCGCTGTTACTACATTAACGAATGTATCAATATAGTAAACACAATGTATTCATTTTGACCTTCCACATAGTCCCAACTTTTCAAAATCACAAAACTTTTTTGAAACATTTTTACTTTTACTCGGCGATGTACAGTAATTCATGCACTCCATCTTACGCATCTTGATTTTTGTGTGTAGGTGATGTGCAAGGGACATTTGGTTCAGCGAGGACAACTTGTGCAGCCCATAATCCCAGGAAAAAGTTAGTAAACATCTAAACAACTCTAAATTACCTAAATACTAAAATTCTTGGCGAGTGTCTTGTGGCTCGAAGGAAACACGTGATAGTCTTCGACCCCTCCCTGACTTGCAGTAGTGTCCTTGATGAGGGGAGTGCACTACTGAATAGGACACGACTAAATTAGGGGGAAAACCAGTGGAGGGAAATAATAAATAAATAAAAACAATAAGACATGTTTGTCTCTTTTTGTAGGACATCATAAGGGTGTGCTGCAGGTGACACTGGAGAACATGCTGCAGCTGTCGCCGGTCGCGCAGGTGGTCGTGTACACGGTCCTGCCCAGCGGCGAGGCCGTCGCGGACAGCATGAACTTCCCCATTCAGCTGTATTTGGCTAACAAGGTCAGAACGGGTCCTCACAGGTCGATGGCGGCTTTTCGGGCCTTTTCTTAACCTTGACGGTAACTCGTGAAGCCCGTAAGTGACGTCTAACGCAGATCCTAGTGCAGTCATGTGACACCCTGTGGACTTGTGTGACATCATTTCTTAAAAATAATGTGGTGCACGTGTCAGAACCAGCTCAGAACCTTCGCAGTCTAACCAGAGGTTGTTTGGTTTGGGTTGTTTTGCATCGTTGGCACTCACATCGCTGTGGTCTTCCAGGTGTCTCTGAACATCTTGAATGCCTCGACGCTTCCTGGAGATCAGGTGACGCTGATCCTGAAAGCCGCTCCAGGGTCGCTGTGCTCAGTGAGGGCCATCGATCAGAGTCTGTTACTGCTGCAACCAGAGAACGAGCTCAGCATTGAGTCTGTGCGTAACTAACTGACAAAAAGTCTTTGAGTTTATTCATTTTTCCATTTTAGGTGCGCCGTTGATAATTCTAACCGTTAACAGTTATTAGTAATGGACGTCTGATCCATTTATTAAACACTACGGTGCTTCCTTTGATTATTCCAGTTGTACAACATGCTGCCAGTCCAGACGTTGTCCGATTATCCATACAGCACCTACGATGAGGATTCGAACCAATGCCTGGGGAGTCCAGTGATCCTCCCGAACAGGGCCACAAAACTGATTGGCTATTTTCCAGTCAACTATGGGAAGGTTGATGTGTACAGCACCTTCAAAGTAAGATATCATCCATTTAATTATATATTTTTTAATTAAATATACAATAATCCATTTAATTATAGTATTTGAAAAGATGTCAGGTTTTTCTGTTGTGTGTAAACAGATAAAGCACATTATAGCACAGGTTTGTTGGATTCTCCATTCTGATTGGTCAGAAAGAAGTGCCGATCCGAGTGTAAATGGATTCGGGTGTAAATGAACTAAAAAGGAAAATGCTAAAACGTACTTATAACTGCAAGTCCGAAAAAAAAAAAAAGGTAGCTGTTTCACACTGATCAAATTATTGGAAAACAACTAAGGAGATTTGAAATGGCTGGAATTGGATCAAGAAGCCTTGAAGACATTATCAAAGGAGATGGGAGGACAGTGTGATGAGAACTCGCAGGATCGGGACTAAACAGCTGTGCGTCCATAAGAAAAGCGCTCGTTGGTGAGACTCGTCAGGAATAAGGCTTCAGTTTGTTAGTGATCATAAAGACTGGACTTTGGATCGATGGAAAAAGGTCATGTGAGTCCAGATTGATCGTATCCCAGAGCGATGGGCGTGTCCGGGTAAGAAGGGAAGCGCATGAAGCCATGCTCCCATCATGCATTTTTTTTGGATCGACATAAATCTGAAAGCTTTCAGAATGTCTTGCTGTTCCCCATTCGAGGCAGATACTTAAGACTATTATTTAATGAATACGTTTATAATGTTTAAAGCGCGAATCGAAATGTGGGTCAACGTCTAATATACAACGACAATTGTTCTCTGTTCCCTTTTTTCTTCCAGTATGTAGGAATCAAGATCCTCACCAACACTATAATCGCGAAACCGTCTGAGTGTATCAGCCCTTTCCGTTTTGCCCCAGTGATGGGTGAGTGTTCTCCTCCAGTCATCATCCTTTATTTAACATGGAGCATGCGCAGTAAGTCATTTCACCGTACACCCCACCCTCCCACAGAAGATATGGCCGTTGATTCCATGATGAGCAAAGCGACAAGTTCAGCATCAGCTCAGCCGGTGGTTACGGTCCGCACGTATTTCCCAGAGACCTGGATCTGGGATCTCGTCGTAGTCAGGTGTGCAGGTTTCCCATTCGACGCTGTATTCACTGTTGTTTAGTCTCCAGTACGTTAATGAGGGGTTCATTCCTCCGTCCACAGTCCGACCGGAGCGATGGGGGCTCATAAAACCATCCCAGACTCCATCACTACGTGGCAGGTCGATGCATTTTGCACGTCGACCGTCGGATTGGGGATCGCCCCGAAAATCAACTTCACCGCCTTCCAGCCTTTCTTCGTGAGCCTCACCATGCCGAGCTCGGTCGTCCGGGGGGAGGTGTTCACGCTCAAGGCCACCGTCTTCAACTACCTCCAGAGCTGCATGATGGTGAGCGGAGATGTCGGGTCCAGTTTAGGTTTAGGTATAGATTTAGACTTCAGACTGACGGACTCTGTTGAAACCTGTGTTTCATTAAAGGTGAAGGTGACTTTGGCTGACTCGAACCAGTTCTCAGTGAGAAGTCAACTCAGTTACTCAAGCTGCCTGTGTGCTGACGAGAGCCAGACCGTCGCCTGGTCCATCACCCCGCTGGATCTGGGTACCGCAGACGTTCAGCTGATTTTATTTCCCTTTTAAAATTAATGCTGAAATTGAAATTGAAACCTAATTAATGTACCAAAGAGGTAAAATAGTTTCTGCTCGCTTTTTTATTCATTTATTTGTAGAAAGTAAATTATTTTAAATTTTTTTCTAATTATTAGACTTTACATGATTTTTCCACTAGAAATTACAAGCTAAAATATTAAAATTTCTTATTTTTGCGTTGTCACAAGAGTATTTTGAGAGAATATCGGAATCACAAGTGGCCTAACAATGACAAAATATAAATATCGCTCACATTATAGTTAAAATAAGGAATTTTTTTTTTTTTTTTATTAAGGCCGATGTTTTAGTTACAGTTGGTTACGTCTAAATCTGTATGCGTGATACTCATGTCGATTTTTCAGTTTATAGTGAGATTTTCAATTGAATTTTTATTGTTTGTAACCTTTTTAAGTGCTAATTGTATGTAGAGCTGAGCGGAGGTGGCAGAAGGACACAAACTCAATACTCGAGTAAAAGTATTTTCCTAAAATGCACCACTAGAATTACTGAGCGCGCGCTCTGAGATTAGGTTTAAAGACAAAATACTCCAGAAAGAAACAGATTTTTCCGGATATTTATCCATCCGAGTTACTGATAAACAGAATTTTAAAGACAATCAAAGCGACTCTGAAAGTTTAGTAGAGATCGATAGCGTGTAATATAATTTGTAAATTTAGCCATGTGTGTGTGTGTGTGTGTGTGTTGTTATAGGGGAGATAAGCATCAATGTGACAGCGGAGGCCGTGCAGTCGTCGGCTCTGTGTGGGACGAGTGCGGTTGTTGTACCAGAGCACGGAGCCGTCGATACCATCATCAAAACACTGCTGGTGCAGGTGACCGTGTTATTATTATTATTATTATTATTATTATTATTATTGTTATTATTATTACTACTACTAATAATAAAACATAACCCAGTCAGACACGGTCTTAAATTTGGATTCAGTATTTGGGTGTTGAAATCTGTGGGTGAGGACACGACCGACCCTCAACACTAACTCAATCCAGAATCAATACCAATCAATAACAACCGGTTATATCGAATCGAGAAGGTCATCATCACTTTATCGTGTTCCACAGTTAATATTGTTAATTCATCATTATGACATGATAATCGCGATCGTTTGTATTCGCCCGATTTTGATTGTTGTCTCCAATTCTTTGTTTTGGATAAACGCCTTCAGTATAAACAATAGCGTGTGGAATGAAATAAACCTCAGGAACGACCCTGGAATCATCATGATGTACATGCAAAACAATATTTAATGTACAGTA